>BRDA01084018.1:0-16456 GCA_036984385.1 Crenuchus spilurus | reverse complement strand
TTCTGGGCTGTCGCTGAGAAACACAGAGTTTGAGCTCCCTCCAAAGATTTTCTATAGAGTTTAGGTCTGGAGACTGGCTAGGCCACTCCAGAACCGTGATATGCTTCTTACAGAGCCACTCATTGGTTATCCTGGCTGTGTGCTTTGGGTCATTGTCATGTTGGAAGACCCAGCCACGACCCATCTTCTGACTGAGGGAAGGAGGTTGTTCCCCAAAATCTCACAATACATGGCCCCGGTCATCCTCTTAGAACAGTGCAGTCGTCCTGTCCCATGTACAGAAAAACGCCCCCAAAACATGATGCTTCCACCCCCATGCTTCACAGTAGGGATGGTGTTTTAGGGATGGTACTCATCATTCTTCATGATTTCTAAGTGGGAGAACTTGCAACTTCGCAGGGTGTTCAAATACTTATTTTCCTCACTGTACTTGATGTTGGAGGTGAGAATTTGATTGCACTAAGCCACGACTGAGGCCATGTTGGATGATTAGTTCCAGTTCTAGTTAGCGATATTCATCTCGCAGCTCTAATTCTAAACTAAAGAAGCTAATGTATACTAATGTATCTTTAATTACTGGAGGAACAATTCAGCAGCTGAATGAATTCAAATGGATGTCTGGATCATTTGGAACAGAGTGCATGTTCAGTTCCTACATTATGCGACAAATCACTAACCCTGTATACCGTAAAGCCTTTACTCACAACTCCTGCTCGGTCTGGAAACAACATCATTTTACATCATTCGCATGCAAAATGGACTTCCACTGGCCAACTCTTGGCCAATATCATTAAGCCTTTCACAAGGCAATGGGGTTACCTAATGATGAAATGTAGGCTGGGTATTGGCTAACAGTGATGTGGCAATTTCATAATAATCGGTGAGGAACCATTCGTACAGTTATAGTAGAATAAAACAGTAACAAATGGGAAATCAAGAGAAATACAGTGATCACAGTGCACAGTAGACCATGAAGGATTATACTGTATGACTGCACAATAAAGTATTAACTTCCTTGGCATTAGTATTGATATTACAGAAGGCTGCAATGAGCAAAGGGGTCCTGTAAAAAATTACCATTTTGTCTTTGGCCAGTTTCCGATATTATAGTTTCTGTGAATCTCATCCAAATAAGGAAAAACATTCTGATGAAAATGATGCATGCCAACCTAAAATCAAGTCACATAAATATGTTTTAATATAGTAAAGAATAACGCAGTGGTAATACACAGCAAACATAGTAGGAAATATGGTACTTTTATCCGTACTGTGCAGCCCATTAGACGGTATATTTAGAAACATTGTTTTTGGTTCACGTGTCTCTTTCCTGTCTACAGCAGAGGAGGAACCGAGGACCAGAGTCTCTGCTCTGCCACCAGAACTTAAACCTGGTCATTTACTGTGGAGATACATCGGGTGTGTTTAAGCATAAAATGATTACCAAGCTGTGCAGTAATACAGCTCTCCAGGACTGGAGTTCCTCATGTCGGACCAACAGGAACCAGTCAAATGTGCAGAGGGCATTTCAATCACTTAAGCTTAATGTGATATAACAGCAGTAACATAAAGAATAGTGGCAATGGTAACAATAACTGAATGTAATAAATATAACACAAGTGTTAAAAAAGGACATCTCATCTGCCAGGTCATGGTGCTGTAAGCTGACAATGCTGAAGAGTACCGTGTTCTTCAGTCACAAATACAAATACAAAGTGGCTGTTATCTAAGATTTTTGTTTGAGGTACAATAAGACCAAGAAAACAACTGAAAAGCAAATCCGTCATCACTCATAACAGTGAGATTGAGGCCTTAGTAAGGCTGGAGTGTAGTCTTGCCGATTTTTTTCTTCATCTCCAAGAAGTGTTTTCTTCTCCCTCACCTCGGGTTCCTCAGGAGCGACTGCGATCCTCATGAGTTCCCACCAAAATCCTGCTGTACAGTTTCTGCTGCTCTTCTTTGAAGGTCTCTTTCACTTTGCTCCGCTTTAAGCCTCCATCCCTACGAACACAGAAACCGGTATGTCCTCATTATTAAACCAGTAGTTCAGTCAAAAGTCTCATTATTTCTCCCTGACTTCACATCAGTGATCAGTCGAGACATGTTTGTTGCTCAGCATCTTTCACAAGGCTAACGTTACTTGGAAGTCAATGATCACCAATTACACTCTGCAAATCACTCACCTAAAGCACAAAACCACATCAAGTAGACCTGCTAATGTGGTGTCTGATACTGTATACTGTTTATAAAAATGGATAAAAGTTAAAATTTCATGAAGCCTTCATTTTTTTGGCACTTTTATGAACTTAATTCGAAGTTGACATTGATCAGTAGGGAAGAAACTTCAGCCCCAGGCTTTTAGTTAGACAAGCTCTTCAGCTATTTTTTTGGATCCCCATTGCATTTGTTCAGAATGTACAGATGGCCCATCAGTGGCGGTCCTAACCCATGGTGAACTGGGTGAACAACCCCTCCAGCACAACCCCCCACTGTCAATCAACCAACAGTCTGTATGTAAACCCACCAACTCAAACATACAGCCCCCCCCCAAACCGCCACCAGGACGCACTTTGGCCGGGTCTAAGCAATGCAATGGTCACAAGGGATCTTCACAGAACCTCTTGGGGGCAGGACCATGTTAGGCCGCCCTGGGCAGATACCCATATCACCCATATCAGAAACGGCACCTGAGATGGCCAGTCTGCCCCTGACATTATTGTTCATAACAGAGAGGATTCTTCAGTTCATATTAGTGCAAGAACATAAACATTCACAATTCAACTGCCCCCATTAAAAGTCATCAATCTTTTCTAACATCTTTACATCGTCAAATGTGACGTTTTTATACTGTAGCTGCGGACGATGAGCTGATCTCACACACACACAATAAATATGTCGGTGTTAAATCAACACTATTAGAGTTAAATTAACACTGAGGGTGTCAAAATGTAACACTCCCAGTGTTAATTTAACTCTAAGAGTGTTGATTTAACACTGGCAGATTTACTGTGCACACACACACACACACACACACACACACACACAGTCAACAAAACTGGTAACTTTATTAAAGAGCAAAATCAATGATCGCTTACAGGTGCCTCATGTTCTCACTGCACCAACTCACTCTAAATTCAGGGGGGCATACAGAGTGAGCCCCACATGGTACTCTATCACCACTGCGATAGGTCCACTGTTCCTGGTCCGCACAGGCAGAGTGCCAGAAGACCACAATATATGTGACCCCGCCAGGGAAAACCAGGTCAAAGTCATTCTTTTTTTTTTTTTTTATTTGTTTGTTTCAAAACAACTTTTTTGTGAATTTAATTTTTGTTTTTGATCAAAATATGTACTCCGATACATATCTGAGACTGTTATCTTTCATTTACAGCAATAATACTGAGTGGCTAAGTTTTGTCGCTAATGTGAGTGACACGATATTGACACGATATCTCAATAAGTTGCCCAGTGACTTTGGCCTGGTTTTCCCTGGCGGGCTCACATATAATAACTAGTAGAGGCGCTAATGGCTCATCATTTATAAATGTGAGCAATCATTTCAGATTTAAACTGATTCATACTTTGTATCTACACTCATTGTCCATTTTAGCTCCACTGATCATACAGGAGCACTTTGTAGTTCTACAGTTACAGACTGTAGTTCATCTGTTTCTCTGTCTACTTTATTATCCTCCTTTCACCTGTTCTTCAGTGATCAGGACCCTCACAGAGCAGATATTATTTGAGTGGTGGATCATTCTCAGCACTGCAGTGACACTGATGTGGTGGTGGTGTGTTAGTGTGTTACAAGTGGATCAGACACAGCAGAGCCTACTGGCCAGTGAGTATGTTAAGAAAGCCACACAACAGTAGTGCACATCTCTTTGTGGTCACTCTGGGATGTGTGTTCTGTTCTCGCTGATGAAATCTGTCACTCACCACAGCAGGTCCACCAGGCCGCCCTGCCTGGCTATAGCTGCCTTCACCCTGTTAGCAAACTGCACAGCATCCTCTCCTTCCTGTTAGGACAGAACCAGACGATAAGCTTCAAGCTCTGAAGACATTTACTGGGTCAGGTTTCAGATGTTTGGTTTGGAGTGTTATTGTTTGAGCAGAGAAAGAGAGGGAACTTTCATCTGCTTTTTCGCAGAAATGTGACACGTTGGAAGGAGAACGTCTGTCATCGTCAGCTCTCTTCCTGTTATTCCCAGCCTTGTCAGGCTAATGGGAGTTCACATCCACTCATACACACAGACTTATGCAACATTACTGCCTTTACTGTATTTTCCACTGAACTGGCAGGCTGGCTTATGTGGTAAAAATATTACACAATAATACTTTGGAGACATTTTTGATGAACAATGTGTTTAGCAACGTTTACGTTTTCATTTTTCCAAGTTGAGGTTCCAAAACATGCAACTAGAATTAGATATTTATTAGAGCCCGACCGATATGGATTTTGGGGTGGCCGATACGATACCGATAATAAAGAGGAAGAAAATGCCGATAACGATTGTATTTTTTTACAATTTCTATTCATTTATATACATATCATATAAATGATATCGAGCTGTTTTGTTATCTCTGTCCGTACAACAACGTATGAGAAAAAATCTCTGGCTGCACAGCACCTGCGCGTTACCATGGATACGCGCGCACGCACGGGCACAATACACACGAGGGGCTGAATATACTAGAATCTTTTATGAAGTTGATAAGAGTGCTTTACCCTGGATTTAGGTGCAAGAGCCCGAAGTCTGACTGCATGCTGAGTACTTGAGGCTTGCTACGTCTTCTGTGAGCACAGATGAAGGCTATAAAGCCGGACTATGCCACTACTATGCTGCACTAGCTACTGGCGTCACTCAGGCTCACAGCTCACCACGTTCTGATCAGAAATCAACTGATGCAAACTCTACGCCGGTACCATGTCCCTTTGCCTTATATCGGAAAATAGAGCTAAAATACGCTTTGAGGCGCAGTACTGTGATTACGTGAAACCAAACGATTTGACATACCACTGTACTGGTCCCACCCAAGGGTTATGAGTGCACTGGTTGTTTTTTCATTTCATGATTCACTCCACTATATGTTATAAATTAAACTAGAAATGTGTTTTAATATTGAGCTGCAGTAGCAGTGTGTTCTCGGTCATGTTCAATCAGATTAGTTTACTTCAGACAAACGATGCATTTAATTTACGAAAAAGATAATGTTATTACTTAGAACTGATATATTTCATTGGGTGTTACATTGTTCTGGCTAAGGTTTTATTTTAGCAAGGTTATATGCTAAATGATCTCTCGTAAATTGTATCTTGCTAGTTTAGCAAGTAGCTAAAGCTTTTAGCTTGAGGCAAGTGGGTTGGAGAGTTGAGTGGAAATCTTCTGCTGATGTTTATTTCACAAGCTACTTATAAACTTACCATTGACAAATATACGATGCCCAGGTCAGCAGTGTGATGCACAGTTCTCAGTCGCTCTCAGAATTATGTGTCTCTTCTGGGCTGCTGCTCAGTAAACAGGCTGCATGGATGCGACCTGAACATGACTTGGCCTGCCCTCTGCTGGATTAGCGGCGCAATTACATAATGTTCCCAGCCCTCCAGGCAAGGAAAATCAAAAGTGTTTCGCTCTGCGCCTATCGGCCACATGTTGGCCGATAGCCGATATCGGCCGATATATATCGGTCAGCTCTACAATATAGTGTACTATATAGTGAATCAGATTGTTCACTGAGAATTCAGACAGCACTATAAAATGGCCAATATGTTAAACAGAACACTAAACAGTAAATAGGGTTTGATTTCAGACACAGCCCAGATTCTCAGCCAACTCAGAATTGATTAATCAGTTTGTTGGGAGTCTCCACTCACACATAAGAGCAAAACAGCACCTTAAACTCACATTCAGCCACTCTAAACCAGATTATAACTATGTCAGCGTTATTATCACAAAGCAACAAAAACACTAACCAGGCAATGATGGGTAAACAAAGTCACTTTAAGTCATTCCACCATTTAAGGTGGAAAGTGACATTTCTTTGACAAATGAATGTAACTGATGCACCATTTAAGAAAATTATAGAACACTTGAATCAGAACTTCCGTTTCCTGTATAAATACAATTAGTTTGGTTTTCACAGTCCTCAATTGTACTGAAAAGGCAACCAAACATAAAGTGGTTAACACAAACATACAGTTGCAAGAAAAAGCATGTGAACCTTTTGGGATTACTTGGATTTCTGCATAAATTGGTCATTAAATGTGTTCCGATCAACATCTATGTCACAATTATAGACAAGCACAGTCTACTCAAACTAATACTGCACAAACATTAAATGTTTTCATGTTTCTAAGTGAACACAACATGCAAACATTCACAGTGCAGGGTAGAAAAAAGTATGCGAACCTTTAGGCTAATAACTTCTCCAAGAGCTAATTGGAGCCAGGAGTCAGCCAACCTGGAGCCAATCAATGTGATGAGATTGGATGTGTTGGTTAAAGCTGCCCTGCCCTATAAGAACACACCAGTTTTGAGTTTTCAGTTCTCAAGAAGCATTGCCCGATGTGAACAATGCCTTGCACAAAAGAGCTTTAACACATTAAGAGCACATGCTGTCCTTTTTGTGGGCAAATCTACAATACGTAAAACATTAAACAAGAATGGAGTTCATCGAAGAACCCCATGGAGGAAGCCACTGCTAAAGTGCAAAAGATTCTGTGAACATTCTGTGAACAGATGAAACAAAAATTAAGTTGTTTGGAAAGAACACACAACAGTATGTGTGGAGAAAAAAGGCACATCACACCAACATCAAAACTTCATCCCAACTGTGAAATATGGTGGAGGGGGCATCATGGTTTGGGGCTGCTATGCTGCCTCAAGGCCTGCACGGATTGCTGTCATCAAAGCAAAAATGAATTCCCAAGTTTATCAAGACATTTGGCAGGAAAACTTAAAGACTATCTGTCCGCCAATTGAAACTCAACAGAGGACGGGTGATGTAACAGGACAACAACCCAAAACACAGAAGTAAATCAACAACAGAATGACTTCAGCAGAAGAAAATACACCTTCTGGAGTCCTGAACTCAACCCGGTTGAGATGTTGTGGCATAACCTCAAGAGAGCGATTCACAAATATTTCAAAATTTCAAATATTCCTCCTGACTGTTGTCCAGGTCTGATCTGTAACTACATGAAATGTTTAATTGAGGTTATTGCTGCCAAAGGAGGTTTGATCAGTTATTAAATACAAAGGTTCACATACTGTTTCCACCCTGCACTGTGAATGTTTACATGTTGTGTTCAATAAAAGCATGAAAACATATATTTTTTGTGTGATATTAGTTTAAGCAGACTGTGTTTGTCTGTTGTTGTGACTTACATGAAGATCAGAACACATTTAATGACCAATTTATACAGAAATAAAAGTAATCACAAAGGGTTCACATACTTTTTCTTGACAACTGTACAGACTCTTTTCTTACAAACACAAAACAGAGTAGTTCTCAAGCCGGAGCTACCGGGGTGGAGTTAACTGTATTGAGTCCAATTCTGAAGTTCTCGCTGAATTTCATGTTTTCACCCACACTACCCACAAAAGCTGACTGGCTTAACGTTTTTCAGAGTTTGTGCGTTAGTAGGCACTCCACTTACCAGGTATAGGTATAGAAAAAACATAATGTTACAAAAAACAAGTTTATTTATGGACACAAGGATTAATTTTAATTTATAAAATTAATAAAGTAAGAAAACAACATTATCCATGACTTTATTTGCAGTTTATGCAGTTATCTAAAATAAGATAAGCCAGAAATAACTAATTCAACAGCTAAAGGTTTGTAGCTACTTAGCTACCATCTAGATAATTCACTTAGTGTGTTGTTTTTAATTTTTTTTTAAAAGACACACTTTTACATTTGTATTTTGTCTGGAGTATTGTCTGTCTCCAATTCTAAAGTTAAGCTTTTGCTAGTTTAATACCAGATTAATGTTATACTTAGTAGCACTCCAGTGCTTTTAAAAGTAGATACTTTTATCTTTACTTCTTTTATATAAAGTTTTTACACAAGAAGTTACTTTTAGTTAAGCTAAATTTTAATAATGGTATTTCTTATTATTTGAGAGTATTTTGCACACCATTGCTCAGATCAATATAAACGCTGTCCTGTAGGTGTGTTTTCCATTAGGATGTGATATTCAAAGTATGAAATGACAGTGATTTGGCTGTCCCAGCTACTTTGTTTGTTTTCCTTGAGTGCGGAGCAGTGATTTGAAGATGCATTGCTAATAGGAGGCTCATTTGTATGTGTGCATGCAAAGCCAGACCTCCATTTCCAGTCTGTTCCAATAGAGGATGGGCTCCAGACTAAGCCCAAGACCAACACAGCTGAGATTTGTGAATGATTTGAGTAGTAAATGCACTGATGCAAAAAGATGGTTTCATGTCATTTCCTAAATATGTGTGTGTGTGTGGTGTGTGTGTAATCCATAAACAACTCCAATGAACACTCTGCACACTAAAACAGGAGATATTAGTCCATAAACAAAATCAATATACACTCTATACATTAGAACAGGAGATTTTAGTCCAAATGTCTCCTCAACAAACCTTAAACACTAGATGTGATCATTTTAACATTTTAAAGTATATCTTTGAAAAATAAATCTTGTTAAACACAAGTACAGTACTAATGCTAGCTCAGTGCACATTTCAATGGATATTAAAATTGTTAATAATATTTTGTTTTTCTAAACTGTGCTAAATTTAGTAAAAATGAAAGGATGCAGAAATCATTTAAATGTAAAGAACCTACTTATTTTTACTTAGAAAATGGACAAAATGCATTATTTCAAGTGTATAAGACAACCTCTATATAACACAAGACCCACAGCATGTAAAAACAAATGTAGGTGTTTTTCCTCACCTGTCGGTTCATGGGTGGCAGGTACCAAACGCTGCAGACGATGGCCCAACTGCTCATCATACGGAGGAGGTAATTCACCATGCCAAACTTACTGCTGTTCCAGAAAGCATCACCGAAGCGAGGGTCATACTGCACACATACATATACGTGTCAATCAAATGATAAAATTACCTTTTTAAATAATAACATCCTAAAAATGTACAATTACTCAATCTCTTACGTACAGCTACAGAAAAGCTAACCTTGATGGCCACGGGGTAGATGGTGGAGGCGATTTCAAAGCTTCCTTTCTTAAACATCATCACAGATGTGTTGTTGATGCAGGTACCTTAGCAATAAACCCAACAAACACACACATAAATGTCCAGATCTGGACTAAGTTTAAAATGCTAAATAAAGATTTTGAGCTTACCCTCAGGAAAGATGAGGATCGGCAGTTTGGTTTTGTCCTCTACATGATCACTCAATCTGAAATTCAGTTGCAGTTGCATAAAAAAAAACATCAGTCAGGGTCTGAACAGGATTTCTTTAACATTGGTTACATTTTGTTTTCCCTGATCTGGTGCAGCACATGGCAGCCTGTTACAGCAGCTCCGACTCGCTTCTGAGCTTCAGCTCACTTTTTAATACTTTTCCTTTCTTTGTTATCTAGTGTTTGTTTGTTTACATTGTCATATACTGAGTTTCCCCACTGTGGGACTATCTTATTATCTTATCTAGGATCATCTTATTTACATGACGTTTCATCATCACACTCATAGCTCAACTGGACTAGAAAATGTTAATGTGTACACCTCAATCAGAACAGAGTAAGCCATGTACGTTCAATCTCAATGACATTTCTATCAGGCGTGGGCTTTAAGTCATTTGTCCAACAGAAAGATAAACGTCATGTAAACTGTAAGAACATTTAGAAAGTTCAGTAAGATGTGTAAACTTAATACAAACTAAATGCAAAAAAATCTGCAAACAGCCGGAGATGAAAAAAAGAGAAAGCTCGTGACGCTCAACATGGCGTCATTCATTCAAAGTTCCGCCCTTCAACAAAAAGCCAATCAACTTTCTGCCAAATTCCACCCCTCCCTTTTAAAATCTAAACTAAATAATCTTTTTTCTGCCATTATATGATGAAACACCTATAGGTTTTGGATTAGTTTATCAGGGAGGTTTTCGTAGCAAGCCCTGTCCTGGGTTTAGCTAAGATAAAAGTAATGCCCTGCCCTGCACCCAGTGAAGGGGTTGGGGACTTACTGTGACCCTGACTAAGATTAAGCAGATAAGCAAATGGTTGGATGGATGTTTAGAATTTTATGTCTCCTCAGTGACACAATTCCTGCATCCCAGCAGAATTAAAATGACTACGGAATGAGCAAGTTTCTAGTAATCACTTTAAATATAAACAATTATTTAGAGTTCTATTATTTTAGAAGTAAAGTGGAACTGTTTTCATCATTAATCCATTCTGAAGTGCCTGATAATAACAGAAACAAATGATAACTGAAGCAATACCTCCCATAAGAAACAATGTCAATCCAATAAATCTGTTCCAGACACTCCAAAATGTGAACAACAATACATTTTATATAGAATAACTATAGTTTTACACACAGAACACAATAATAAACAAATACAAAAGACTAATGAAATGGATAAATGAACAATTAACATAATTTACGCTCTGTTTTAGAGTGTGCTGGTGTGGTTCAGCGGCAGCCTGTTGTTTTGTGCGGTAGTGCTGCGCGCTGTAGCTCTAGTTTGTTCTGAGTGTTATTGTTTTGGGTGATTCGTCTTTGTGAATCTCTTCAGCTTTTGTCTCCTCTGCACTTGGTTACACTCATAAGTCTGGGTACGGTCCTGTGACATCTACTTAGCGTATGGAAATGTGTCCAAAGAGGTCTGTTTCTGGCACTCAATAAATAATCTGAAAAAACACTGAACAACTATGGAAATGTTTCGGATGAACACGCAGGGTGATGCTCACTCAATAAGAAACAAAGGTAGAATGAATGAGAAGAAGTGGGTGGGTGATGAACGCATGGGTAGATACTTTGTTTTTCGTGAAATTAGAAGTGAGTCAACGAAAACCGGGTGGATGTATGATAACTGGGACAAAATTTCCCAGAAAAAAATTGTACAATAACCAGGGCAAACCATAACTGAGGTTCCACTGTATTTAATATCAGATATTTAAGGAACTCACAGTACAACCAGTAAGTAATGACTTGTTCCTATAACTCTGATTATAATCACTCCTTTAATAAGCCTGTGGGATTCCACTTTTCTCATTGATTAAAATTTTTTTTTCCTTTGGTTAAAGCTCTCTAAGCTATTGTGAGACTTTGCATCCAGATCAAGTAGATCAGAAGGTTAGAGATAAAAAAGAAAGTAGATCAGTGCACCAGGAGACAAAAATCTTTGTTTTCTAATGCAAGACACCATCTGCCTGGACAACTGTGGAGATTTGTATCCAGACAGAACTAAAATGATCAGATGAACTCAATGTTTGTACGTTTCTTTACAACACGATCCCATGTAAATTTCCCATTTTAAATATGCTAATAAAACATGTTTCTGTCTTTTAGTTTTCTGTTTACAGGTCTCTCCACTATCAAAAACAGGAGTCTGTCTGATGTGGCTGGAATAACAGTCCTTAGGCATAGCAAAGATGGCTGTCATGTAGCCAGACTGGATGAATTCATTTGTATTTGTATTTGTAAATGAACACTGAAGTCATCCAGACTATGAAGAAACATACTTTTAGATTTTACTTCAAAGTAGACACACAACTGATGTCTCAAACACATTAAGAAATGCAAGTCATGAACTCTTGACAAGACACAGCTGTTAACTGAAAGCCATTCCAGGTGACTACCTCATAAAGCTGACTGAGAAAATGCCAAGAAAGCTGCATCTAAGCAAGAGGTGCCTACTGTGAAGACTGTAAAATATAAACATATTCTGGTTTGTTTACTTGTTTGTTTACTAAATAATTACAGATGTGTTTATTCATAGTTTGGATGACTTTAGTATTAAACTACAATGCAGAACATTTTTATATCGTGAAAAGTCACTGAATGTTATGAGTGTGTCCAAACTTTTAACTGGTACTGTATCTATGTTGAAGCTACACCAGTGCTAAAAGCAATCATTTACAACAACACTTCAACAATAGCCAAACCAATAATTGCACAAAAAACATCTGAACTGTAGACTCAGACAGATTAGAAAGCCCAAATGTAATTCATTATGTTTGTTTTTTTCTGGTCAAAAATATGGAGATATATGGTGGAGCTGTACTGCCGTATTACCTTTTAGCCACCAGATGGCGATCTTTGACTTCAGACCGTTCAAACCAGATATGTGGACATGCCTTCACCATTGACCTCTGAATGACTCCCATCAGACCTCCATGGGTCTGTCCCACCTAACACACACACACACACACACATACACACACACACACACACATCAGCGTAATGTGTTACTACAGTGATGTGGGTCTGACTAATAATAGTGATGCTTGTTACGACTTGTTTTTTATTTTAAACATGCATTAACTTGCTCCTGACATGAGTACACACCCACTTGTTAATTCACTCCACTGATTTAACTAAACACACATGCTCTTACCATTGCATAGCAGCCATCACTGGCTAGTATGATGACATCGATGGGTGATGTGTGGTTGGCAACACAGATCCCTCCATTCTTAGGCTTATTCTCACTGTCACACAAACACAAACACTGGACTAAGAAACTAATTATAATTAATATTAATTAATAATAATTAGAAATATTCTCTAAAATACGGCTGCGGTAACAATACAGGCCTCTTTACTCAGTTCTGGTTGTCTTGACGGTTCACATTCATAAGTGATCTGTGTCTGTAATGTAAATGAATCCCTCTCTGAAATGACCTGCATGTGCACGCTGATACATCAATACCAGTCGCTGCCGTCACCAACAACAAAAAACGTCATATTTGTACAGGGTTGCCAGATTTGCAAAAATGAAGTCGCTGATAAAACTTAAAAGGTGCAGGGATTTTACACTAAACAGAAACAAATTAAGATTAGAAGAATATTTACTTTTTAAAGCTTCTTCAAATGTCTTAGACGCTTTAGATTTTGGGCGAGTTTCAGTCTGTGTGGTGTGGCTTTGGGTAAGATAAAGGGTAAGAGGATTTTGAAGAGTATGGAATTTTATTTTCCTTTAAATATTAAAGGAGATCATATTTAATAATGGAGAGACTGGGCACTGCTTGTGCATATGGCCCAGAATTTGGTGCTACGCCCCTGAATCTACCACCATAGAGCTTCCACTTTAAGACGACAACAGCTGCGTCAGAGGTCTGAGGGGCTTTATCTGCAGAAAATACAGCCTGCATGTCTGATGCCATTAAGTCCTGAAGGAACTACAAAGCACTGGGTGGACAGGAGCGACAATGGAGAGAGAACACAAAACAGCGAAGCCCAGGCCGGGCTGATGTGAACGATAAGAAGGTGTCAGGAAAGGAGAGAAAACAGAGTCAATGTAGCTAAAGACAGAGACCCACAACACTCTGCCTCAGTCTTTAGGGAAGGAAAAGCACATCAGCTCAACAACCCCAACTACGAAGAACATCATTTACCAAAACACGCCTCCAAGCATGACCAGGCCTGCACAGGACATACTGAACACACGCAATGACTCTGGAAGCCAAAAAAAAACCCCTCAAGGCCTCTGAGTTCGTAAACACCCAATTCAGGCTCTGCCTCGTGGGCTGAAGCATCACAACTGAGCAGCACACTGACGTGAAGAACATGTGCTCTGCGTTGTGTGCTAAAGGAGTGTGACCACATTATTGGATAGCAGTGTTCATTAAGACCTGTCATAGAGATAGATAATGACAACAATGTTCTAAGGCAGTGGTTCTTATGCTCAGCGGCAGTCGTAGCCCGTCTGGCACCCAGGGTGAAAAACCCCTCAGGTGCCCCCCACAGCATCCCAACTTTTTGGATGCGAGATAGTATTATAAATGTATTATATTTTAGATGTTTAAGCAGAATAAATGAATTATTATACCAATTTATATCCATCCATCTATTATCCCACCGCTTAATCCTTATCAGGGTCGCGGGTGGACTCCTACCCCCTTACTGGGCGCAGGGCGCATTACACTATCCAACTAAGCCCAGGGCGCCAATCCATCGCTGGGTGTACACACACACCTGTACTGACAATTTAGAGTACCCAATTCACCTGACTTCCATGTTTTTGGACTGTGGGAGGAAACCGGAGACCCCGGAGGAAACCCACGCAGACACGGGGAGAACATGGAAACTCCGCTCAGATGAGGACTCGAACCCAAGACCTCAGTGCTGAGAGGTGAACATGCTAACCACTAAGCCACCGTGCTGCCTCCAATTTATATCTCATCTGTAATTCCTATAAATAACAGTAATTATCTGACTCACTAGTGAATGGATCGCCTGTCAGGTGCGGAACTGAAAATCTGCTACAGAGCCGCTGCTGCTGGTGACACTCAATCGTTTAAAATATTTAGTTTCTACTCAGACAGCTGGTAACAGTTTTCGCCGAGCTGATTTTTTAGTCCTCTTTAAGGTTATCATGATACCAGAATTTTGACTGATACTGATACCAATTGTAGAATCATGACACTCGATACAAAATCAATATTCTGGCTATAAACTAAAACCACTCACCATCGTCTTTAACGCCAAACGCATATTTGACAGAACACAAACACATTTCTACATGTTTACAGTTTAACGATCGTGTCTGTTCTGTTTTAAATATAATGTCTGTAATGTACAGAACTTTCAGGTGTCAGCGTATCTGTATTAGAAAGCACTTAATGTACTGAAAGATTTGAGTATTTAAACCTTTAAACATGTTTGATTCCTCTCACAACTCTAATAGTCACTTATTATTATTCCCCCCCCCCAATTCCTTTATTTGATCTTAACTCTATTACTGTTCTTATTTACTTGTATTTGTTTTTATAATCCTTTTATTTAACTGGACTTTGCCTGTTTACCCAATTATGTTGACATCTTATTAACTGGTTTATTTTCAATTTGAACTGTTCTTTTAATTACTTTTTCCATTTGTCTTGTTGGATTTTCTTTATGTAGTGCTTTCATGTTAGTTTAATCTGATTCAATTGCATTTTCATTTCTTTTTCAGCCCCTTTAAATTGTAAACGCTGAGCTGTAGTGTTTTTCCCAGTGAAAATAAAGGTTGCCAGATTGATTGATTACCCCATATCCCAATGGATAACAAAAGTATACTGAATAGTACCTATTTTAGCAAGTGTCTGATGTCAACGTTTCAGTTTGAAAGATCTCAAAGAAAGTGTTTATTTGTGGTGGCAAATCCCGTCATGTGTTCGTGTTTCTTCTTCACTCAGTACAGTAAATATGAACAGTAAAGACATGCATGTGTGCCAATAGTGCCCTCTGGTGGACAAACTTCTGATTCTGATTTGGTGGACAAGTTTACAACTAATTTGAACCACCAGGGTACTGGACATGGACAGAGAACTGTGAGAATGTTCCACAAATGTGACAGAAACCCCCAGCAGAGAGGAGAATTTACTGCTATCTAATGGCTTATGAGCACCCCATCATCAGACACGGTTTAATAGCTGATCACTGAGGCTTAGTTTCATAATGAGCTTTTATTTACTATATTAATTTCTTTTTCTTGATTTGTTAGTTTGAGTTTTTTTTATATTCGTTACATTTCTGACCAGATTCCATGGGCATGATGGGCATTAACATTGGCAGTAAAACACTCACATGCACATACTTGCAGACCACAGCTCATAAAGAGACAGTTCAGGAACATTCCTTTCATAGCTTTCATACTACCTAGAACTCCTAAACCCACTGGCATTGGAATGAGAGATATGCCACTGTTGATTTCATCCAGAGATCAATGACAGACTGACCAGTAAGATGGTTAATGTTTATCCAGCGTGTAAAAGACTGGGTTTAGCTAAACCATGTGCATAATGAGAATGGGATTATACATGAAAAGGAAAGAGATGTGGCTGTTAAAGCATCTTAATGTGTTTTCATGCTGTAGTGGGCTGTAGATTTCTGTCTGCTGAGCAGACAAGGTCAGGGCCTAAGGCATCATCTGACTATTACTTACACATGAGAGGTACAGATCAACAAAATCAATACAGAAGCCTGACATCTGACTGAAGTCAATTAAAGCAGCTGTTTAAAGGTGGTGTACAATACAAATGGCAACTGAATCCACCAAGAATGAAGATACCATCGTCTAAACCAGGGATACTCCTTGTGCGGCTCCCGAGCTACATGCGGCTCGCCGTGCTTTTATGGTGGCTCTCATGACCGGTTACGAAAGTACAAACCGGATTCCAAAAAAGTTGGGACACTAAACAAATTGTGAATAAAAAATGAATGCAATTATGTGGAGATGGCAAATGTCAATATTTTATTTGTAATAGAACATAGATGACAGATCAAAAGTTTAAACTGAGAGAATGTATCAT
>BRDA01084016.1:0-17500 GCA_036984385.1 Crenuchus spilurus | reverse complement strand
AAACTCAGCAACAACAGTGTCAAAACAGTAAGAGTGTCGTAAATCTATATTTTGATTAAATCTGCTCTAAACTTGTACTTTCCAAAAGCTTATTTTCAGATGTGCTGATATTGTGAAAAAACACTCTAAACATTTCTAGCCAAAATGTTTTGAGCTCTGAACTGAATAAACAGAGGTGTTTACTACACACTGCTCATTACAGTTTTTAGACATTATACGTGGTTTTATTTCTGAAGCTTAGCAAATGTGAGTTGAGGTGTTTGACTCATTCAGTGGTTCCTAGATTGAATATTTATGAGATAGATGTGAACATTCAGGTGAGAGGTCTTTTGTTTGATGGGACATCTTTTCCCATTCAACACATTCCACAGCTGGTAATCCACCAATGGAATGTCTGGAATTACCATGTCATTATCATATGTATGACAGGTCATGTAATTTGACGGGAAAAAATGTGCAGCGGTCTGACTTGCTCTGAAAAACATGTCTCTGCTTATTTAAGCTCCCCTCAAAAATATAAAAAATATATTTAAATTCAAGCTATATATACTAAGTACTGTTTTATATATATATATATATATATATATATATATATATATATATATATATATATATATATATATATATATATATATAAAACACACACACACACACACACACACACACACACAGTATATATAACTTGAATTTATATATCACATATATTAAATATTTACATATGGTCACATTAAACCACACATTAAATATTCACATATGGTTGCTCTGTTTCTAGGATAAAATCTTGCTGACTTATATAAATGTTTTTGCGGAAATTTGTTAATATGCTGCCTTCAGGAGAGCCGACTCCAGACAGTTAAGTGTTCTGAGAAGGAGTGACATTATATGCTGTAAATTCTTTACTGTCCCACATTTTTTGAATGTCCTGCAGGCCTGAAATGTACGAATGAATGAATATATATTAACAAATTAAATCAGACAAAACATGACATAACTTTAATTCATACGTCTGTAATGCCAAAATAAATGTAAGAAACACTGACAATTTCCTATTGTCCCAGATTTACTGATATTGTGTTCCTGCATGATCTTATATTCCTAAAAACAGCAATTCTAAATGTTTCAACAGTAGTGTACATCTGTGTGTTTATCAGTGTGTAAGTACATGTGTATACATCATGTATGTAAGAGTGTATGTTCCGCTGTTAGAACACTCTGGGGTTCTGAAGTCTTCCGGTCATTCTGGTACATGTTAACGCGATTCATGGACACATGGGCTTCTATCAAAAGACCCCACTGTGCTGTGGAGGAAGCCATGGCAGCCCTGCTCTTACCAAGCCAGTGGAGCAAGCTCAAAGCCCTCATTGATAAGCTAAAGAGGCCTGGCTGGTTAAGCCAAGAGCCTTCTGTGCAAACTTTAACTCCATGAGCCTTGTGACGACCACAGAAACACTGGAATAATAAACACACCATTGGGGGACTGCAGATGAAGCTTGGTTGAAATGTTGACAGTTGTCAGTCAACAACCTGAAGGCTTTCCAAAGTGTTTTCACATATGGTCTCCTAAAAGACGACCAACCCTGACCAACCTTTCAGAAAACATTTAAATGTGTATCTCAGTCCCTTTTTAGAAAATGTTCAGTTTGTATTGTTGCCCACTTTTCAAAAACAGACTTAAATTTTTAGTCATAGTGCCAGAAAAATGGCCCTCTGTAGCCAAACCACAACACTCTGGTTTCCTAAAGAACTTTTCATGGATGCTTGTATAACACGGTTTTTCTTTGAATTCGAGAACTTTTAGTTTTTCTTTCTTTTTTAAAAATCTACTTCCATTTGTATCATAGTCCACTGTTTGAAAGGAGACTTTGGCGTCATAGTCCAGTTTTAGAAAATTGGCTTATTCCCCTTTGTATTGTGCTCTACTTTTGAAAATGAACTTGGGTCCTTTTGTATCATTGTCTACATTTAGAAACTTAACCTACATTTGCATTCACTCTGTACTTCTACCTGAAAATAGACCTGCTGTTTAATGCATTTATCTTTCCTGCTCAACATCCCTAGTTACTGTAGAAAAATGCCCTCAGGCATGTGGGAACAGATGTGCATGTTATTCAAACCTGTAAATGGTAAGGATGGAAGATATGATCTTTGACCCCTATGTTAATATTGGCTATTAAGGATGATCATTAAATGGTTAGTGTATTGTGACAAATGGTACAATAACATCTAAACATCTTAATGTAACTTATGAGGTCAAGTTACATTAGCATTATCAGTTGGTTCTACATCTTGCTATGCATGCTTACAATGTGAGATTCCAATGTCCTTGAAACTGGACAATCTAGAGGACTATGGCTGTGGCAGTACATAAATGTGGTGACAAACAATTATACTGGTGATATACAATGACTCACAATGACTATGAAACACTAGGAAGGCTTTATAGCACACTTAATCAGCAACAGATGAGACGGCATGGCTGCACATTACACAAAACATGACGTGGCTCGGAGCAGAGATGTGACGTGAACAAGACAAGTGGAAAACATAAACAAACAGAGCACATGGTGACAGGGCAGCACATGGGGAAACGTAAATAACAATCACATGACAAGAATGAGGTGGGACTGAGATGGGGAGTTCACACTCAAAGATTACTGTAAATTTTCAACACTACCAATTAAGATGAGCTCAATACTACACTGGACTCTTTAATGGTCTGGAGTGTTCACATGTTACCAGTTTGGAAATATGCTGAGCCAGGTGATCAAGTACCCTCTAATTCATTATCTCTTTTCATTTATTGAAGTACTTTGTTTATATAAGTAATCAACATGTCTGAATACAAAGCACAAATTATTATTTTTTCCTTATTAGCAGTCAGCTAGCTGTGAATTAAATAAGGGATAATATGTAGTCTTGACTATACATTATTCTGCGTAATATAAGGCTAAAAAGACTTCATGTTGTGTCTTATTTTAATGATTTTGTTGCTATTTTCTGACTTACGCTGATAAAAATACTGCAGACCTGTTAATATGCTAAGGACTCTAATTAATGATGTTAGATTGAATGTCATCATTAAGGGTATTTTGTCAACATTTTCAGTGTTCAAGTTTTTAACGTGACATATTGTAAGCCTTGTTTTGTTTTACTTTTGATGAATTTGGCTCATAGCTCAAGCAAATCAGAAATCCAAACTGTCTTAATTATTAGAGTATTTCATTTTGAGTTTTGAGTCAAATTAACCCTCTATGGCATGAATTTTTATAAAATATTTCACCCTATTTTCTGGAAAATTGGTGGTTCCTGATAAGGTATGAGTCATAAACTTTGACACCCAGTCTTAGTTTGGAACAGTTGTATTAAAATACCATTAGAATGTTTTATTATAACACACTTCAACCAGAAAAATGTTAACACAAAATAATACTTGTACTTAAATACAAGGTTTGAACTAAAAAGGCTTGAAATGTCAGTTTATGTGTAATGAATATACTTTTTTTTCATTTTCATAAAACTTTTACAAAGTGTTCAAATATATGGAGATGCACTAGTATTACAGTACCAGTCAAAGATTTGGACACACCTTCTCATTCAATGTTTTTCTCTACATTGTAAATTAATACAGAAGTCATCCAGACTATGAAGGACCACATAATGTGTTAAACAAACCAAAACATGTTTTAGATTCTTCAAAGTAGACACACAACTGATGTCTCAAACACATTAAGAGGCAAGAAATGCAAGTCATGAACTCTTGACAAGACACGGCTGTTAACTGAAAGTCATTCCAGGTGACTACCTCATAAAGCTGACTGAGAAAATGCCAAGAAAGCTGCCATCTAAACAAGAGGTGCCTACTGTGAAGAATGTAAAATATAAACATATTCTGGTTTGTTCACTTGTTTGTTTACTAAATAATTACAGATGTGTTTACTCATAATTTAGACTTTAGTATTAATCTACAACGCAGAACATTTTTAAATCATGAAAAAACACTGAATGTCCAGAAGATGTGTCCAAACTTTTGACTGGTGCTATAAATTCCAAAGAAAAGCAGATGCAGACAGTTTTACTGTTAAATGATTATTACTTTCTGTATATGATTTGATTTGTGTAAGATCTGAAGCTCTGTCTAGTCGTTGTGTGAAATATATGACATTACATTAGCATTTAGAAACACACACCGTCTTTAAAGTGTAGTTTAGGCCTCCTGTGCTGAAAGATTTGCCAGACAGCTGGTTCAACAGTATTGGACCACTCCCTATTAGTCCCTGGTCCATTTAAAACAAAAAGCACCCCTGCTGGCTGGAGAATAAAGCCTGTGGTTTTTGATTATATTATTTTTGAATCACAGAGCAGAGGTCTTTGGTCTGTTTATCCAGAACATTGTGCAAGCTCAAATGTACAATGTCCGCCTGCATACACACACTGCATTATTAAAAATAAAGTTGCCAGAAATGTTTTTTTAAGCAACAGACTAGAAGAACCATGTTTCTTTCAATGAAGAATTCTTGGAAAACAATTAAAAACCTTTTTAAAGTTTTAAGAAAACCCACGTAATGTAAAACGTTTACCGTATACTAATTATGGATCGACCCTAAAACCTTATACAAACCTTTCAATCTAAGAGAGAGAGAGAGAGAGAGAGAGAAAGAGAGAGAGAGAGACTGTCAATGTAAATTTTTTGTTTTTGTTTTGTTTTTTTCTAGGAAATTAATCAATATGTAACTGAAACGTTTGAGTGTGAAGAACATTTTTAAAGTCTTAAGAACCACCATACAATGTTAAGGTTCTGGACCAGTTAAGCTTTGTCCTAGAACCATATGTCCATGCCAAGAACAGTTCAGAATTCTTTACTTGGATTGGCATTTGAACAGATGCTGTGTTCAGAAGCATCAGTGAATTTTCTGGACGTATATCATGGGATGCCGGCCAGGCTACAGTGTTGTTTTTTCCCCTCAGAGAGTCTCTTTGATGATTCAGGTTTGTTTGGCCTGCTCATCGCTCAGACTGGATTGGAGCCTCTTCCTTGTAAAACATCTATTTGTCTGAAGTTCTCTCGCTTTTACTAACATGTACAGAGCTAGAGGAAGGGAAAGCCTGAAGTTAAAGGAGTGGAGCTGAATTCACTTTGAGAAATAAATTTATACAACAGGCCAAAACCTGTGCCTAGATTACATGGGCAGAAATCCCAGTCAAGACATTTTAGCTTGACAGACCATTCAAATTATTTTGATTTTGGTTAGAATTCTCTAGGAAATGATTCAGTTTGTCATCAGATGTTTAATAATAATAATAATAATAATAATTAATAAATAAATAAACTAATGCATCTCCAAAAATTAGAATATTCTGAATTTGTGTACATATATTAATTAAATATGTTAAAATGTCAAAGATTTTATATGTATTAGACAAAAATATTTAAATATAATAATAATAATAATAATAATAATAATAATAATAATAATAATAAATAAATAAACTAGTTCATCTCCAAAAATTTGAATATTCTGAATTTGTGTACATATATTAATTAAAAAAGATAAAATGTCAAAAATTTTTATGTATTAGACAAAAATATTTAATAATAATAATAATAATAATAATAATAATATTTAAAGCCATTTTTGGTTTAATGTTTATTTTTTTATGTGACACTGTATAAATAATGATATTGCCCACCCATTTATGTCTTCAAATAGAAGAAGAGATGTAATGATTTCATCTAATGAATAGTTATATTCATAATATAGTTTTATTAACAACTATAGTTGTTGTTTTGTTGAAAGTAAAAGCATATATTAGTCCAGGGGTGGCCAACTCCAGTCCTGGAGAGCTGCATTCCTGCACAGTTTGGTGATCTCCCTGATCAAACACACCTGATTCAACTCAGCAGGCAATTAGCAGGTTTAATTGTAGTGTCAGAGCACAAAGATCACCAAACTGTGCTGGACACTGGCTCTCCAGGACCGGAGTTGGCCACCCCTCTATTAGTCACTTGAGGACTCAAAACACTTAATTACTAGTTCTATGATTAGCAATTGAGTTTCATAATATAATGTAAATAGTGTAGTTAAATGGTGATAATACTGCTTAAGGTTAAAGTGATGCTGTATAAGGTCACATAGCTATATTTAAGGCCCACCATGAAAGCATCTGGTGGTTCTGCTGGCTTTGCATTTGACTGACCCTCCAGTTCTTGTTTTCTTTGGGTTTTCTTATTGCTGAATCGGGAATGGTTTGCTGGATGTTGATATGTCCAGCTGCTTGGCCATCCTCCATGAGGTTTTTGGTTCATGTTGAGCACACGTTGCGCTGATACAAGATCTTTGGTTGCTGAATTTTACTGTCTGACATTTTTGTGGCTTTCTGACTGACCTTCTCGAGGTTTTTCTCTGCTGTGTTTCAAGTCTTAGTCTTGCTGATACAGACTCTCTGGTTACTGGGTTTGTACTTGACATTTTTGTGGCTGGCTGACGGAGCTTCTGGGGGACTTTTTTTAATCTTCAGTTCAGTGCTATCACTTCCAGACTGCTGGGTTGACTATACAAAGGGAAGGTGACAGTGAGTGTCCTAACCCCAGCCACATTCTATATATCCTTCATTTAATAAGAAATAATGTACTGAAAGAATGTAGGGCTGTATGCTATTGTTTCCAAATTATAATTCAGTTTTTAGACACAGCGGTGAGCCAAAACATTACAACATGCGGTTGGTCCTCCCCATGTGGCCAAAACAGCTCTGAACCTCTGAGGTAAGACCTCTTGAAGGTGTCCTATAGTGTCTGCATCAAGACATTAGCATTGATCGTTGTCATAAGATCAAGATCATAACATCAGATCAAGTCCTGTAGGTTGTAAGTCACTACAGATCAGACTTGTATCATCAAGTGCTCATCAGGGAATTTTGAAGGCCACTGTCAGAAGATACTGAGCATTGCTGAGTGGGAGCAGCCCCCAAGCTTTGCCATTTCTGAGATGCTGTGACTGTCATGTCTAATCACAACATTTTAGACCTTGTCAAAGTTGCTCAGCTCTTCATGTCTCCCATATACCATATCCAACATGTCGGCTTCAAGAACCATGTGTTCAGGGGTGCCCAGTCCTGGTCCTGAAGATCTATCACCTTGTAGTGCTTCAGCTTTAATCTAAGCCACCTGATTAAGGCATTCAGGGTCATCTCGGGTGTGTTGGATCATGGTGGTAGATATCCAGGACACGGGCATGATAAAAAGGTACAGGGTGAAGGGTGGTAGCATCTCAGAAACTGCTAATTTCATGGGATGTTCTAGAGCCGCTGTAGTGAAGATGTACCCATACATTGAGTGCCACCAAGTGCATAACAGTGATGCCCCACAGAGCATTAATGCCAGAGGGGAACAACAACTCTGGCAAGTTCTACAGACCAATCAACACACTCCAGTTGGCCAGTTCACCTCTGGGGTTTTCAATAATATTCTGATATATGTGTGTATTAGCTTATTAGCTAGGTTTGGTGTTAAGGTTTGGTGTTAAGTCTGTGGAATGTCTGATTATATTGTGCCATGTGGATAAAGAGATATTTTTACACACTTGTGGTGCAGTGGTACGTTGTCCAGATTTGGACGTGACTCATTTTATGACTCTCTTTCATGTGTGCCTCCAGTTGTTCTTTATTCATTTTCCTTTCTCCTGGTTCTTCACACATGATTCATTTCACAGTGGCCCACATACATGCAGTACCAGTCTGTTTTGACATATCTTCTCATTCAATTTTTAATTTTTTAAATTATTTTTCTCCTACATTGTAAATGAACACTGAAGTCATCCAGACTATGAAGGAACACATAATGAATCATGGAGTAAACTTAAAAGTAAACAAACCAAATATGTTTTAGATTTTACTTCAAAGTAGACACACAACTGATGTCTCAAACACATTAAGAGGCAAGAAATGCAAGTCATGAACTCTTGACAAGACACAGCTGTTAACTGAAAGCCATTCCAGGTGACTACCTCATAAAGCTGACTGAGAAAATGCCAAGAAAGCTGCATCTAAACAAGAGGTGCCTACTGTGAAGAAGCTGTGTCTAAACTTAAAAATACTGGCAAAAGAAAAGCATTTCAGGTTGCCTGTTTAGAAGTGGAGCCACTAGGCTAGTGGTCCTAAACCTCAATAGTCACCTAAACAGTCCAGATTACTGTTGACTGTGAGCTCAAAAGTAATAAAACCTTGTGAGCAAATGCTGCATCTGCCATGTTAGACAACCAACTCAGAGTAGGAAGTGCTCATGTAGAATCAGTTTTAGTGATAATGGCTATTATGAATATGGATGAACCTAACCCAGGATCAGTCTTCTACCAGCTCTGCTGCTGTCTGAAGTGGCTGCCTGGAGTAATGAGCTTTTATTCCTTTTTATAGTTCACAGTCACTGTATCCATAAACACTGACTAGTCTACCAGACCTTTGATACCCCGTCACTGGGGAGCCAACGCGCTTGGAGGAAAGCTCAGGGTTCCCAGCTCTGAATGGACCAATCAGTAGACGCCTGAGCCAGCGGACATTAAGTGAGTGATAGGGAGAGAGAGAGCGCCATCTACCTGCCCAGACAGAGCATTGCCAATTTTTGCTCTCTTGGGCCCCGGCTGTTGATGGCAAACAGCATGACCGGGATTCAAGTGTCAGTGTCTTAGCCTGTTGAGCCACTCAGGGGCCCCGGTCATTTTATATTCAATACATTTTCTATTTTTATTTATTTATTTTTTACATTTTATTAATTTATTTCTAGGTTTTTGCCCATTTTTATCCCCTTCCCAATGTAGTGGTAGCCAATTAGCCCATCCCCTCCTTTAGGCCTCTCCCCATCACTTTGCAATGTCCCTGACTCTAGGAGGGTAAAGACGAGCACAAGCCTCCTCCGTTGAGTGTGATGCCGCCACCGCCTCTTTTCAAACCACCACTGATACACTGTCACTGGGGAGCCTAACACGCTCAGAGGAAAGCACACAGGGTCCCCAGCTCCGATTGGACCAATCAGTAGACGCCTGAGCCAGCGGACATTGCAATGCGAGAGTGATAGGGAGAGTGAGAGCGCCATCTACCCGCCCAGAGAGAGCACGGCCAATTTTTGTTCTCTTGAGCCCCGGCTGTTGATGGCAAACAGCATGACCGGGATTCGAACTCACGATCCTCGGGTCATAGTGGTAGCGTCTTTGCCCGCTGAGCCACTCGGGGCCCAAAATTGTCACTTTATGTTTAATGAACATGTAATACGACCTTCATGAAATAAATTATGAACACAAATGAACTTTTTCATGATATTCTAATTTTTGGAGATGGACTCTTATTTCTCCAACCACCTGCTGATCCTCCAAGTCTACCAAAACATTCCTGTGTTCTGTAACGGTGAAGTACTTTGAGGAACAGGAAGGTCACTCAGTCTAGATTTGGGAATGTGTGTGCTGCTCAGTCCATCTTGTGCCTAAAACAGGCACACAAACCACAAAGCATGGCAGACATGCCACATCTCCACAGATGGGCTCAGGAAAGCATGTTCTCAGCACTTCTCAAGGGTCAACAACATCTAGATTAGCATACTGTACCCAGTCCAGCAGGGGGAAGAAGGCCGGCTATTGTCTGTTGCCTGGGTGTGGAGGATAAAGGCCTGTTTCATGAGTGGACCAGGGCGAGGAGCGTTCAGGAGAACACCTACGCTTTAGAGAAAGCTCTTGTGCTGGCAAAAACAATGGAGGGATTTAAGCCTTGGGACATTGGAAACAGCCAATTTGAAACTGTGTTGCTTTTGTGATCCCTTTTGAAGGTGAGATCTGGATGAGATGATATCATAATAGCAGTGATTTGTGAGTTTATTTACTTTTTTGTCTATTACAAATCAATCACATACATATGCTAGTTCCTACTTCTGTGTATTGTTTAGATTAGTAAAGTGAGACTAAAGTAGTAGAGATGCACTGATATGAAGTGTTGATTTGTACGAATTGTATGATTAACTACTGATTGTGTCCGAAACCAAATTCATAGCAATAATCTAAGCAAATATTTGTATTTATTTGAAGTATTGTGATGTAAAATTGATGTTACATCATGGCCTTTTTTGGAGTAGTGAGTGGCCAGCAGAGGATGCTGTGAAAAATTCCCACTCCACAAGCTAAAAATAGGACACAAAAAGTCTAAGAGTGAGACATATCAGCCATAATTTTAACGTGGGGTCAACAACAACAAAAATGTCCACTTATTGGATAATAATATATTGTCTGGCAATATATTTTGCCTGCATTAAAACCAGTATTATTAAAATGTAAGGTAGTATTATTATCACTGAATTTTATATTGGTCATTGCTAGGTTTGGGTAGCGAAAGCTGGTTGTAGGTCAGGGGGAAAGAGGTCGAGTGAGCCCTCCACTGGCTTGGCACAGGTTCAGAGAGAGAGAGGCTAAATTTAGTGCTACTGTAGGCAACAGAGTGGAAGTTTTCTGCACTGTTTATTCGTCTGAGTGGTTTTAGTTTTGCAAAGTGGACAGCACAGCAACTGTGGCTAGGCGGAGTGTAGCGAGTTCATGTAGCGTTCTTTAACAGGATGTGTGAGGTACAGTGGTAGCCCCATGACGCATGAGTGTGTGTGTGTGTGAGTGGGTGGCTGTGGGTTCGTGCCATCTGTTGAAATTTCTGGATTGAAATAGGAGGTCAAGGGAAGTGAAGTGGGACAAGCAGCTTTTGATGTGTTTGTGTGTGTGCAGTTGTGGCTGTGATCAGGTGTGTGTGTCTCCGAGTGTGTGTTGCGGTTTGCCAGACTGTGGGCTCTTGACCACCCCCTCAGTCTGAACACAAATGCGCTTTGATCTGGTTATATATTTGCAGACACTGATGTTCCTCAAACAAGCTTCTCTTTAGCTACTGCGCCACTAGACCCGCCTGTCTGTTGACTGTGGGATGAGTCTGGTGCTGAAACATTTGCTTTTCTCTGGACCACCTTCAACATCGCTTAGGCTTGTTGACTTTCCAAATCATCTCTTTCTACCTTCAAAAAAGGCTTTTAATTATCTTACACTTCTCCTTTGAAAGCAAGTGTATATCGGCTTGTATAAACTTACAGCCTGCAGTACAATTAAATCTGTGAAGTGGTGCCATTTGGCGTTTGACGGCATTTGGCGTCATTGGTGCCATTTTTTTATATTTTTTAATATGCCACAATAAAATGGCTTGACAATGGTTTAATTAGCCTTTTGATCAACTGGAACACTCTTATAGATTTCCAGTACTATCTGTTAGATAGTAATAATACGTTCCAGGATACATTTTTTGTTTAATGAGACAAACCAGCTTAAAAAATTCCATAATGAAAAATCAGTCACCTGTTTTAGATAATTAATCAAACAAAGCCTTGTATCAAAAAGAGCACCTTGGTCATTAAAATTGCATACACATTATACTTATATAGCGCCTTTCTAGACACCCAAGGACGCTTTTTACAATCAACACACTCCATTTACACACTCCGGTGAGAAGCGGCAGCCAATCGTGCACAGCGTACTCTCAACTGGAAGCGACCGTCCACCTGGAGGACTGCATCGAGCACTAAGGGGATCACCTAGGACAGAGTGCCAACCATATCTGGGCAACATACATACATGCACACACATACATTCACACACCAGGGTAATTTTAGAGTAGCCAATTCACCTGATCTCCATGTTTTTGGACCCCGGAGGAAACCCACGCAGACACGGGGAGAACATGGAAACTCCGCTCAGATGCGGACTCGAACCCAAGACCTCAGCGCTGAGAGGCGAACATGCTAACCACTAAGCCACCGTGCCACACAACAAACAAACAAAACAAAACAAAATTGCCAAAAAGTATAAAGGAGAAAAAACCTGATTGTGAGTTTTGGCAAAAATCTGCCAATTGCATTCTTGGCTGATTCCGATCATGCATCCTTACTCTAGGCCAAGTTGGACACCCGTTCTGAATTTGGTCACTCATCTAGCCGAGGTACTAAACATACAGAAGCAGGATTTACAGGTGCTTCTCAAAAAAGATTTATGACATACACAGTGATAAACAAGTGTTTATTTCTATTAATGTCAATGATTATGGCCGACATCCAATGAAAACCCAAAAACTTAGAATTTTATATAAGACCATTTAAAAAAATAATTTTTAATACATAAATTTATATAAAAATAAATTGCTATATTAATGTGGTGTGGCATGGAGATGATCAGCCATGGTACTGTTGAGGTGGTATGGAAGCCCAGGTTGCTTTGATAGCAGCCTTCAGCTCGTCTGCATTGTTGGGTCTGGTGTCTCTCATCTTCCTCTTGACAATAGCTCATAGACTCTGACCAGGTGTTGGTACTTTTGGCAGTGTGGGCAGGTGCCAGGTCGTGCTGGCCAAATGAAATCTGCATCTCCATAAAGCATGTCAGCAGACGGAAGCATGAAGTGCTCTAAAATGTCCTTGTAGACGACTGCACTGACTTTGGACTTGATATAATACAGTGGACCAACACCAGCAGATGACATGACTACTAAAACCATCACTGATTGTAGAAACTTCACATTAGACCACAAGCAGCTTGGATTATGTGGCTCTCCTCTAGTCCTCACTCTGAGACCTTGATTTCCAAGTAAAATACAAAATGTACTTTCAGTGAATTGATTTACTGAAATAAAGTTAATTTTTGATGATTTTTTAGATGCACATGTATAAGTGGAGTTGCAGTTGGTAAAGTGTAGTTGGTAACAGTGCTGTCTCCCAGGTGCCAGGCTGGGGTTCAGTCCTCACCTTGGGCAATCGCATCACACAATACTAATAAGAGTCATTGGGCAAAACTCCTAAAACTATATTCACATACAAACGTAACATGGCTGTAATTATAAGTCACTCTGGACACACTCAAAGTATTAAAAATGCACTGACTGATGTGCTCCAATTAGTAATTATTAGACTTTAATAGAATTTTTACCAAATTTCTGTGAATCTTGTCCAACGTAATACCAATGAGTACAAAATAAGGCATTACAGGTACAGTTACAGGCAGTTTCTATGTACTTCCAGTTCATATTTCAAACAACAGCCCTCAATTTTGACTACACTTGAATATAACATCTTCCTGCCTGCCTTATTTCTTTGTTTATGTCCCTCATTCTTCTCTTTTTCCTTACTTGCTTTTTCGTCAGTCCTCCTTTCTAAAAGTCAGTGAGCATCACTGCAGTACTTTAGAGAATGGAGCTTGAGCATCAATACCACTATAGAGCCACTGAGGCCATTTTTGGCCCCCTGCTGTGCCTTATTATCAGCTGAAACTCATCAAGGTCTTAATTACCAGACTGTGAAGTAATGTGATGCTCAGGGGGCCTTAGAAGCCTCAGCCAAGGTGAAACAGCTGAAAGGAAAGAAAGTTTTCAAAGTGCTGTCTGTCAGGAGCTTGAGATGGCTGGCTGCTGGAATTCAAAGTACGCTGCTGCCATACCAATGACGGCAAGCATAACTTTGGACACATTTTGAGCAGATGTAGTCGGAAGGACAAGCTAGCACTGCTCAAAACTTGACTGAAGAGCTCAAAGACGATGCGCTCCAAAAAGTGGGTACTTTTTAAGATATGTGTGTGTTAGCATTAATGCCAGGTCTTTCCTATGTTTTCAGGGTTAGTCTATGTTCTCAGCATAGGGTCTTGGGTCAACTTTGACTCATTTCAGCTTAGAATATTTCATAAATATTATTTTATTGTATTTATTTACTTCTTTTATTGGTTATTTTTTGGTTATTTTAACTTTTGCTTTAAATGTTTATCATTTTACTTAATTTTGAATCTCACAGAAAGTGATGCACTGGTGGTACTTCACAGTAGTCTTCTGACCTGGTAGAGAATATTAAAGAGTCTTTCTCATGAGTTTAGTTATATTAAGCAAATTCAGAGCTGGGAAACATTTCAGGTTTTCATTATGTGCTATGTAGAACTGGGGAACATAGGACCCTTGGAGAGCACATATATAAAAATAGGGAACTGTATTGTTCCCATTGTGTGCATTAAAAATCTGGGAAATGAAGGACCGTTGGAACAGATACACTCAAAGCCAAGACCTACTGACAGGGGCATCATAGTGGGGTGAAAAGTGGGATTGAGTTACCAGGTGGAGGAGCCATTGTGGAGTCTGGAAATTTATTTTTCCTTTAATTTTAAAGAAAGGCTGGACATAGCTTGTGCACAGGGCTCAGAATTTGGTGCTACGTCCCTGCATACTGAATGTTGCAGTGGGAAATGCTAGCAAGGACTTTTCTTTATAAAAAGATCCTGTATATAATGCTAGCATCAATTCTTAATGAATACTTCAAGCGCTAACATGACTTGCAGTGAATTTGAACATATAAATCAAGTTACAATGGATTCCTTTAAGGAAAATTGTCTGTAACCCTGGTTAACACACCAGACAGTAATGCTAACGTGGTTAGCATTGAACGATAGCAAATAATTCATCATTTAATTTGATTAATGCTAGCGTAGTAGTCTATAGTAGATGTTTGAAGTATTCATGGACTAACCAAAAGCCCAGTTGTTACCACTAGAAAAAAAAGTCCAAAAGGACATGACAAATAAGATGCTGGACGAAGGGTGGTAGCATCATAGAAACTGCTAACCTTGTGGGATATTCTGGAGCTACTGTAGTGAAGTGGTACTGAGAATGGACTTTGAGGACATTGAGTGGCTCCAAATGGCATAACAGTGGTTCCAAATGGGCCATTGATGCCAGAGGGGAACAACAACTCTGGCGAGTAGTACAGATCAATCCAATCAGTACAGTGGATCAGTTAACCTCTATAATGAACACAGGAGCAGTGAGGAAAGTGTGGGGGGAGGGGGTGTCATAATATTGTGATATGACTGTGTATATTATTGAGAAATGTTATATTTATACATACAAAAAATGTTACATATTATTAATTTTATACTTATAATAGCCAAAGAAAAGCTTAAAAATGGAAATGTAGACAACAACATACTTGTGCATCTCCAAAAATTAAAATATTGTGGAAATTTTGTGTTCATAATTGAATTCAAAAAGGTAAACTGTCATGTTTTTTGTGACATGTAAAGTGACATATTTTAAGCCTTTTTTGTTTTAATATTGATACTGTTTGAACAGTAATTTACTCAAGAAATATTATAGAAATATTACTCAATCTCAGATATTAGAAATATTTTAATATCTATTTAATAATCGGATGATTTTCGTGAGCTATAAGTCAAACTGATCAACATCAAAACAGGCTTGAAATTGTCAATTTATGTGTAATGAATATAAAATATGACACTTTACATTTTTTAATTAAATTATGAACTTTTTAACAGTATTTACATTTTTATTGATTTTTTTTTTTTTTTGTGTGTTTGTTTATGTTTCCCATGTCTCATTTTGTCTCCACGTGCCTGTCACCATGTGCTTCTGTTTACCTTTTTCCACGTGTTTTGTCCATGTCATGTCTCAACCCCAGTCACCACATGTCACGTCTTGTTTCATTGTTAGCACCTGAGTCTTGACTCTGGTCAGAGCCCTGCTTATCCATCATATGTTTGATTACGTTCTCTATAAAAGCCTTCCCAGTGTTTCAGTCGTTGTCAGTCATTACATGTCTATCCAGAGAGTGTATGTCAACTTTGTACAGTACATCGTTCATAGTTCAGTCTTTGTTAGTAGTTTTCTGGTGTTGTTTCATAGTTAAGTCTTAGCCACAGTGTTTGATTAGTTTTCTTGTCTTCCATAAACCTTGTTTCTGGATTCCATGCTGCGTCCTCTCCTCCTCAGCCACATCCACTCTGACAATTGTACACAGAAACATACACACAAGGTGAGATTGATGCCCTAGTCTAAGTGATTACAGTCTACAAGGTCAGGTAGTGCTTACCATCACCAGGATATAAGAGTCTACAGGACACTTGCTTCCCAACATAGCTGAATGATCCATACTTTCCAGCCAGTAAGTGAGGTTGCCATTTGTACTGGTAGTTAAAAAGATAACCGTAGTCAAAATTTAGCCATTACATGTAAACAGAGGCTATAAAGGTGTGCTAGAGTAGCTATTAGATTGAATTTACTCTCTCTCTCAGTCTAAATCAAGGCTAAAGTTTCCATTCCACACCCAGTCTGGCACACTTGGAGCAGGGCACAGGGCATCTCTGTGTCTTTGTATGGCCGCAGCTGTATCCTTTTGGCGTGGGGTTTACTCCAGTTGGCATTTCTTACCTAATCCTGTCAGTTCTGTTCATAAAAAATGTCATTATTAGTCCTTTATTGACATAAGTCATGCCCCTTTTGAGCCCTTTAGCATCTATTAAAAGGAAGATGTGTCATATTTACACTTGGAGTTCAGATTTCATTGTACATAATCTTTATAAAGACTGTTAGTTGTGACGTTAAAGTGTCTCCAGTGTCATTTTTGTCTACCTTGTTTTGTTTAGTTGACGTTTTGTTTAGTTTTCATTCATAGGCTTATGAATAAAGTCTTGCTTTTGGACACCCACCTCTGCATCCTCTCCTCCTGCAGTACCACTACATTACAAAATGGTTCTGCAGGCTAATGATAATCTACCAATTTCACTGTAGAGAAATCTGATTTTTTTATCGCAAATCAAAAAATAAAACGTAGATGTAAAATTGACTTGCAATACAGTTTAAAGGCAATTTCTAAAGTGTATTACAGTTACAGTTTTTACTTGTCTGACCTAGATACAGTCATAGTCAATCTTTCCTGAACACACTGCACCTGCTTTCAGTATTCAACCCCTCCACCGCATCCACTGCTGTATTCCCACCTCCCCACACATACACTCACATAAACTGGTTAGTGCCACGGCCTCTGGGGAAGCCCCTTTGGCACACACAACGGCATTTTTATACCCACTCTATATCTCTCTGTGCCTATGTCCATCAGTGTGCCAGAATGTATTTTAAAGAACATTATTATTTGGGGCAGATACACTGTTATTCATTTATCCTCTTAAAATGACAGGAATATTATTCAATAATCTAAAGATGTATTACCCAAATGTGCACAGGGACTCAAGTAGTACTTTTTGAGGTGCCCATATTTGAATATTGGAATCATTTTCTGAGTATTTGTTATGTTTCATTTTACTTATTTGCAACTTGGTTAGCTAACTCAGATCTGATAAGACAGCTTCTGTTACTCATCCAACATGAAAATGACCAATTCTGAATAATATATCATTCTCAAACGAGATCCTGAACTGTATTGAGTACATGACTGTTGTGGAGTTTTGTCTGTAGTGTTATGGTCAGACTTCAGGGTTTAGTTGGACTCCACACATGGAAAGTGGAAGAGAGCTAAATCTAGTGTTGGTCTACACACACACCCTTTTTAAGTCAGGGAGTTGACTGCCCTACATATGCTGCTCAATCTCTCTCTCTCTCTGTCTCTCTCTCTCTCTGTCTCTTTCTCTTTCTCTCTCTCTCTGTCTCTCTCTCTCTCTCT
>BRDA01084015.1:0-12945 GCA_036984385.1 Crenuchus spilurus | reverse complement strand
AATAAGCTTCTTGCAGGTTTTTGACGTGGTGCTGGCTGACCAGTGGACCAGTGTTCAAAACAACATTTTTGCTTGTTTAGGTGTCCTGTTTTTCTGTGCTGTTCTAACAGGCGCCACAGAGGATTATGTGTAAGAGGGGTGTAAAACCCCACATATGTCAAATGTCTAGATGTATAGATGTTACCATCAAAACCATTTTATTGTAGCTTCTTCACAGGGGATTTTTTTGGGGAAGTATGATTTTGGCAATACTATTATTACAAAATGCCGAAAATAATACACATGTACATAACACACATAATACCATTTTGTGGTACATTGTTTTGGTCTCTCACTTAAAATCTCAATAAAATACATTTAAGTTTGTAGTTGCAAGGTGACAAAATGTGAAAAAGTTCAAGGGGTGTGTAAACTTTTGAGCATGACTGTGTATGTAATGTATATATATATATATACATACACACACACTCACACACACACACACACACATTTTTATTTGCAGTGTGCTAGAGAAGAGAATGCCAAGAGGTGCCAAGTTATTTTAGACTACGTTGATGCATTCGTGTCCCACATTGTCCCACACATAGTCTTTGTCCCACATCCGGTGAATTGGAATCTGGTCACCCTACACACACATGCACACAGTCACTGAGTCACACACACACACACACATGCACACAGTCACTCAGTCACACACACACACACACACACACACACACCTTAATCAACATTGTTTAACTTTGTGTGGGAAAAAATGCCAAGAACATTAGGTAGTAAAAATAAATAAATAATTGAAAGAAAATAAATCAGTTTGATCATAAAATAAAAAAAACATAAAAATAAATTAAAAAGGAAGTTGTGTTGAGTATAAAAACTCTTTTTCATGCATACTTTATAGTTCATAATTTCCTACTGCATGAGTTGTATTCATTCATGCACTTAAAAATATTAATTGTTCGAAAGCTCTAGCAATTTCAATCCATCTCAGTGACTGAAGTCTCTGTAGTAAGTTAAAGTCTCCATGGGGCAAGCCTGCAGGGGTGAATGAGATACAGTCAGAGATGTTGAAGGCACTGGACAAGGTACACAGTAAATCTGCCAGTGTTAAATCAACACTATTAGAGTTCAATTAACACTGAGAGTGTCAAAATATAACACTCTCAGTGTTAATTTAACTCTAATAGTGTTGATTTAACAATGGCAGATTTACTGTGTAGGTTTTGTGTGGTTAACATAACTCTTCAATGTTGCATGGAGAACTGGTACAGTTCCCAAAGATGGGCTGGGATGGTGGTCCCCATGTTTAAAAAGGGGGACCACAGAATTATTACAGGGGAATCATACTCCTCATCATTCAAGTAAAAGCCTATGCCAGGGTATTGTAGAGAATATTGCATCTGGTAGTCAAACCAAAAATTCAGGCGAAACAATGGAGATTTCACTCAGGTTATGAAAAATTTGACAATCTCTAATCTCTTGCAGCTGTGTGGGCAGTCCTGAAGTATGCTAATTCAATCTACATGTGTTTTATGGATTTAGAGAATGCGTGTAACTGGATGCCTTGAAGCTTGCTGTGGAAGTTGCAGCAGGTGCATGGGGTCACGAGGCCACTATTGCAGGCAATTCTGCCCTGTTAAGTCAAGGCTCTTAAAGGTGAGTGTCAGGACCTTCAAGAGTACATCTTGTCTCCACTCCTTTTTGTGGTAATCATGGGCAGAATATCAAGGTGCAGCAAGGAATGGAAAAGTGTCGTGTATGGGAGGTCTAGAGGTGACATCCCTGATATTTGCACATGATGTCCTCTTGGCACCATGCAAAATGGGCCTGTAGCACACATTTGAAAGCTTGTGGTGAAGTGTACCAAGGCTGGGATGAAGATCAGAACCTCAAAATCTTTGAGGAACTCTCCAAGACGTAAGTGTGGTATACCCTTCAGGTGAGGGGGGAAATTCTGCCTCGTGTTGAGGAGTTTAAGTCCCTCTGGATGTAACATTTTCATTTAAGGCATTTAGCAGATGCTCTTATCCAGAGCAACTTACAAAATTGCTTTGTGGTTTAACCGGGAAGGATCCTTAGTTAGTTAATATAGGATAGAATCAAGCTTAAAAGCTGCCAAATACAAACATCAGTATGGATCTTGTTTCTGAGTGAAGGAAAAAGGGAGCAGGAGATTGACAACTGAATTGGGTCAGCATCAGCAGTTTCTCAGGTTCTGTACTGGTTTGTGGTAGGAAAACGAGTTGAGCCTGCAAGCAAAGCTTAAAATATATCATCAAACAGTGTTGTATTACATTTTTCTTTGAATTTCAGTCTGATATGTGTTCCACATATTCAACAAGTTGGAGTCCAGGTTCTGCTTCCAAAGCACTCTCAGGAAATGAAACCGCTGCTGAGCCTTCTTAATGACCACTGTGGTGTACTCTGTCCAGGAGATGTCAGCAGAAATAAGGATGCAGTGAAACCAGAAGATGTGGACCCTCTCCACACCCTTGCCATTGATGTAAACAGTGCTTCCTGAAGTTGACAATGATCACCTTGGCATTCTTGGTGTTCAGAACCAGGTTATTCTCTGAACACCAGGCTGCCAGCTTCAGGACTTCCTGTCTGTAAGGTGCCTTGTCTCCCTTCGAGATGAGTCAGCAAATTTGATGATGAAGTTGTTGTTGTGGGCCTGGCACAAATGAGAAGGGGGAGGCAGATGGTATCCAGATGAGAATGTCCTGAATGATTGTATTGAAAGCTGACCTGTAATCTACAAAGAGCATCTAGATGTAGCTTTGCTGCTGATCCAAATGGCTCAAAGCAGCATCGAGAACTATGGCGATGGCATTCTTTGTGGAATTTTTCATGATATGTAATCTGGTGAGGGTCAAAAAATCATTCTTTCAAAGCACTTAATGATTATCAGAGTGACAGCCACAGGACAATAGTCATTTAGACTGGTTTGGGAGTCTTCTTTGGCACTGGGAGGATCGTGGATGATTTTAAGTAGAGCTGGAGACTTGGCCAGGGAGAGATTGAAGATTCTAATGAAGGTGAGGGCAATCTCATGAACACAAGCTCTGAGCACCTTGCCAGGTACTCCATCCAGGCCAGTAGCCTTCTTGGGTTCACTACCAGGAGCACCAATCTGACACCATGCTTCTGTACAGTGAGGAATGGGGTTGAGGCAGATGAGTGCTGCTGTGGTGTTTAAAAATTTGCAAATAAACAATTTAGCTTCTCTGCCAGTGGCACACTCAGGTCTCCTATTGTCACATCACAGTCTCTATAATTTGCCTGTAATTCCAAATCATCCATTTCATGCACCAGGGATCTAGCATTGGAGAGATACAAGCTCCCTAGAAGTGGCTTGTGTGGTTGTTTCTTAGCTTTAGCATAACACTGGACCTGCAGCCCTGCTTCTGCTTCTTCTTCCTTCTCCATCTGCGCTGTCAGCTAGACCCGATAACAATCTACAGGGAGCCCGGCAGTCTCGCTATGTCATTTGGGATGTTGTGTGTGTAGTGAAAGTCACTCAAAACAGATATTTGGTTCTGCTCACCTATGTCCAAGAAGTTCTGGCTGCTGTAACTGTAACTGCTGTTCACAGAACCAATAAAGAACAAAAAAGCTAACAAAAAATAAACAACAAGACAAAAACAGCACTGAAAAGGAGAGCCCTGAGCCATGGCAAACATGCAAAGACCACTTGCCTAATAAGTGTGTGGTCATAATGTTTTGGCCCATATGTATAAAAAGATCAATGTCAAATTTGTCAGTTTTAGCAGTACATTATTCAATATAGGAATACTAAGTAATCGGAATATTCACGGATGTATAATTTCCATGAGAAATGAATGCATTGATAAATAATTGACAATAATTATTAAGGCAATATAAGACTATATTAAGATTTGATTAGACCTGATTAGAAACTTATATTGGAACACAATAACAGCCTTTTGTTATGACACTCCTTCAGACACTCCTACACTTGTCCCACAAGCTCAGAATGTCAATAAAAGGAAGGTTGGCCTGACATCTGAAATTATTGTTCTGTTTGTTCTTCCTGATGCTGAAGTTCTTTTTTCCAGGAAAGGACAATGAATATAACAGTGTTAAGCTTTGTCTATGTTAATTAATGCTGAAGCAAAATTGAAGATGTTTTTCCATTAATTTTATGTATTATCATGTAAAGATTTCTTAATCATCCAGGGATAAATATTAATATTATATGATATTTTATGCATCAAATGTATGTTTAGCAAAAAAATAGATACTTACTAAATTTACCAAATAACTATTTATTTTAAAACAGCAGAAATATATCTTAATTATGGTTATGTATGTTTTATTGCTATAAAACAACTACATTTGTGTAATCTGTCAATTTAAACAACTATTGTTTTCATTTTTCAATGGAAAATCTGACATATAATAGCCCAATTTTGCAATTAGAGGGAGTGGTTGTCCCTGAAAATGCTTTATATACTACATTTCTGTTCTTCCTGGTCTTCTATGCTGTCATTATGGTAACTAACATTGGAATCATTCTGATCATCACAATGGAAAGAAGTCTACATGAACCTATGTACCTTCTCTTCTGTAACCTTCCTTTTAATGATGCTTTTGGAAACACTGTCATTGTTCCTCGGTTGCTGAAAGACCTGTTAAGGCCTGTGTCTGAACGCTTCATCAGTTATACTGAATGTGTTGTTCAAGCTTTCTGTTTCCACATGTATCTTGCTGCCTCTCACACAGTACTCATGGTTATGGCCTTTGACAGATATGTTGCTATATGTAATCCATTGCATTATACAACTATTATGACTACTAAAAGGGTGGGAAATCTGTCTGCATCAGCCTGGGGAGTGGCACTATTCTGTGTTAGTATATTAATAGCTCTCACTTTACGGCTGAATCACTGTGGAACATTAATTGAAAATCCTTTCTGTGACAATGCATCACTGTTCAAACTGTCATGTGAGAATTCATATATAAGTAATGTAAATGGCCTGACTTACACAGCAGCTTTATTTGGGTTTTCCTTGGGATGTATTGCACTTACATACACTAAAATAGCAGCTGTCTGTCTTACTAGTAAAAACAAAACTCTGAACAGCAAGGCTCTGAAAACCTGCAGCACACACCTGACTGTTTATTTGATTATGTGGACATCTGGGTTTACTATGATCATACTGCATCGTTTCTCTGGTTATGCAGACTACAGGAAGGGTGCTGCCCTGCTCTTCCATATCATCCCTGGCATTTTGAACCCTGTGATATATGCACTGCAGTCAAGTGAAATCAGACATATTGTGCAGAAGATTCTACGCTCAAAGAAGGTGATTCCATGATCATCCTCCAGGATCATCCTCCACCATTAAAGAAAAAAAATCTATCTCTTGTGACTTGAAGCTATTAACACTTACAGTATGTACTTCTAATTCTGCTGCATAAGCTCTCCATGTAAAGACTTTAACAAAAAATATACAGTAGATGCTAGACACAGTTTCTCTGTACTTTTATTTACAATGAAGTGCACTTACAAGGAAAGGAATTTATTTATTTATTTTCTGTTGCTGTTTAAGTAGCTATTATTTCACTGATCTAATGTTTTTACTTCTATATTATTTTTGATACTGTTAAAATTAATATATACGTTTGACAGTGGCGGATGCTGGTCTTTCATGGAGGGGAAGCTCAATTTCGGGCTACATCATAAAATGTGTTGGTTTATTTATACGTAAATTCTACCCTCCATTCCTTTTCAAGAAAATGATCTGTGACCCTGTCGTACCAACAAGGCATCTTTTCCAGGGACTTGACTATTGTCCTCTCAATGGCCAGCAGAGCTAGGCTTTTTTTAGTCCATAAACTACCTCAATAAACACTATTGAAATTAAAAAAACTCCCACGTATGTTTACACAAAAAGATCACTGATTCGCTCATTTAGCTGTCAATCAAAAAGGGATTCAGCCTCAGACACATCATCCAATCATCATGCAGAAGCTGAGCGTCCGGGCCAGCCGAGGCCAGCCCACTGCCCCATAGACCCCCAGAGACGCTCAGCGTCCGATGGGCGGGACAAAGGCCAGGATTCATCCAATCACTCGTCTCGTTTCGCCACACGCTTCGCTTTACCATTGAAGTCTGTGGACTCTCAGCGTCCGCCCTGTTTAAGTACTGTGAAGCTGCGGGAATGAGTGAGAGGAAAGCCGCGTCGTTACCAGTGATAAGAAGCTGATTCTGAACAAAAGTTGAGCGCGTTGTAGCGCATATTTAGTCAATGACATGTACACACAACAGTATATTATTGATCACTTATTTTTTGACATTTTAGGTGAAGCTGAGCTTCCCTTGCAGTCTTAGAGCATCCGCCACTGACGTTTGACTATGCATTTTTATTTTATAGGTGTTAAGTTTAAGCATTTCTCAACAAACTGAGGATATTCTTTGCAATGTTTTGCTGACTGATATTCACAACTTTTGCATTTGAGTTTGATGATGTCCCTCTATAGTCTCAGAGAAGGTTCATGACTCATAACCCCTTTTTAATATTCAACCATCAACCATATGATTAAATCCACCTTGACCATGAGTACCTGTACATTGTGGAGGTGAAATTATAAAAGAATAACAAAAGCTTCAAGTGCCTAAATAGTTAGATTTTAACATAATTGTTAGCAGATGCACAGTACTGTCATACATGTTTAAAAACACTAAAGAACAAATAACATTGACTTAGTCATGTTTTGCTCATAAGTCACCAACCCCACCAAATTATTGTCCATTGACAGGAGGCAGTATCTTACTGCTGACACAATTCATAGTGTGTCTTTTTGGGCTTTCTACCTATATCATACAGAAAGTCTTTATTAGATAAAAGGAATACAATTGATGGGATCACAAATTAATGTTGCTATTATTATTATAACTATTATTTATTTTTATATATTATACCCTGTTATCCAGTCTGGATGCAGATTTTATTTAGGATTATAGAGAAATGATTGGTTTATTTATTTAGACAGACACATTTGATTTGGCTGGTCTTGACAACAATTTCAGCATCTATCTCGTTCCAAGATAGAAACCAGACCAAGTCCAAATGAAATTAACACTGAGACAAGACAGAGGCCAATGATAATGACGTTTATGGTCTCAAAACCAAGACAGGACATGAGAATTGAGTACTACAACTATAATCATACTAGCACCTCCTGATATTACCAAGTCATAGCTGTCCTCAAGACAACAACTGTGATGAAAATATTTTAACATCTATATCATCATCAGTGTGAGCGATGATGGACAACACACAAGACAATGATGGTCTCAGTACATCACATGATGATGGACTTGTGACAACATAAATTATAATGCTCACAGACTCATGTGGTAATGGTCTCAGGACAACAAACGTAATGATAATGGTGCTTGATGATGGCCTTAGGACAAAATACATAATGGCCTAGGGCAACACAAATGATAATGCTCATGGTCTCACAACAACATATGTTATGATGGTCTCTGGACAACATACATGATGATGATGGTGATGATGATGTTGAAGGTCTCAGGACATTAAAAAATTATGAATTATGAAGAAAGTCTCATGAAAACATGATGATAATGACTGTCTCACAATAGCACAAATGATGATATTATTGACTATGATTAGATTAGATTCAACTTTATTTTTGATGGAGGAAGAGGAGAGGTTGTCTAGCTCAAGGGTTCTCAACCTTTTCCATGTTAAGGCACCCCTGTTTACAACTAGAAAGTGTCAAGACCCCCCAAGAAAACAAAACTCTACAAACTCTACTTTTGTGTAAAACTGTTTTTTTACAATAGCGTCATAGGGCCATTCTTTAAAAAACTGTTGACTTTAAGAATAAAGTAATTTTTCAAGACAAAATACATACATTGGAACACCAATGCACACGTTCTTCAACCGTCAGACCTTGCTACAACTTAACAATCAGACAACAAAACCAACAGATGGAGTTCTGCAAATGCTACGCGAGCTCAGGCTACTGCAACACCCAGACCCGCAGACCACGGTGTGGAGTGAAGCCGAAGGCAGGCGGAAGTGCCGCAGAAAGCAGTGTGAGCAAAAGCGGAAGCGCGGCAAGAGAGCCTGGGTCCGTGTGAGGCTAAAGGCTAATCCTAGCCGATCAGCTATCCCCTCGCTTTTCCTTGCAAACGTCTGCTCCATCGACAATAAACTGCACTACATTCAACTCCAGCGAGCTGCCCAGCGTGAGTTCAGAGACTGCTGTGTCTATATCTTTGTAGAATCATGGCTTAGCGACAAAATCCCAGACAGTGCCATTCAGCTAGACGGGCTAACCGCGTTCAGAGCGGACAGGAGCACAGCACTGTCCGGGAAGACTCGCGGTGGAGGACTGTGTGTTTTACATCAACACGGAGTGGTGTAACAACGCTGTGACTGTTGCTAAACACTGTTCTCTGCTGGTGGAGTTCATGGTTGTGAAATGTAGGCTTTTTTATTCAGCACGCGAGATCTTCGTCACGCTTATAGCCGCAGTGTACTTTCCGCCCAGCGCTACCGCTAAAGCTAAAGATGCACTGAGCGAGCTAGCTGTATGGGACCATCAGCGAACTACAGAATAAATACCCGGACGGACTGTTCATTATTGCTGGAGATTTTAACCACGTGAATCTCAAGTCAGTCCTCCCCAAATTCCATCAGTACGTGGACTTTCCGACAAGAGCAGCAAGCACGCTGGATCTTGTTTACACAAACATTTCTGGTGCCTACCGGGCGGAGCCTCACCCCCACATCACGCTCTCTGACCACATGTCTGTGTGGCTGACTCCACCACACACCGCTCATCAGACGCTCCAGATCAGTCCAGAAGCAGTTGAAGACCTGGCCGGCAGGAGCCTCCTCTGCCCTACAGGTCTGTTTTGAGTGCACTGCATGGGAGATGTTCAGAGAGGCTGCAACTGATGGTGGCACCATAAACCTGGAGGAGTACACAGAATCAGTGACTGGCTACATCAGCAAGTGCATTGACAATGTTACTGTCTCCAAACCAATCATCTCGCACCCAAACCAGAAGCGGTGGATGATTGCGGAAGTGCGTGCGCTACTGAAGACTGAAGACTCGGCATTCAGAGCAGGCGACGGAGTAGCCCTGAGGAAGGCCTAAACCAAGGTGTCACAAGCCATCAGAGAGGCTAAGAGCGCACACGCCTGTAAGATCCACAGTCACTTCAGGTCCATAGATGACACCCGAATCATGTGGCAGGACATTCAGGCCATGACCTATTACAGATCAACACCATCAATCTGTGATAGTGATGCCTCTCTCCCAGATGCCCTGAATGACTTCTATGCGCGGTTTGAGGCACAAAATGGCACGACGGCAAAGAAATCCACCCCCAAGCCAGAGGAGCCGGTGCTGCGTCTGATTCCGCTAGATGTGAGGAAGACTCTGTCCAGAGTCAACCCACGGAAAGCTGCAGAACCTGACAACATCCCCAGCAGAGTTCTCAGGGTATGTGCAGAACAGCTCTCAGATGTTCTCACAGATATCTTTAATATCTCCCTGAGCAGCTCCACCGTTCCTATGTGCCTCAAAACCACCAGCGTTGTCCCCATGCTGAAGAAACCCACAGCATCCTGCCTGAATGACTACCAACCCGTAGCAATTACTCCCATCATCATGAAGTGCTTCGAGAGGCTGGTCATGAAGGACATCAAAACACAGCTGTCCCCCACACTGGACCCCCTACAATTTGCGTATCGTCCCAACCACTCCATGGACGATGCCATCACCACCTCCCTCCATCTCTCTCTCACTCACCTGGAGAAGAGAGATTCCTACGCAAGAATGACTTAGACTTAGACTTCAGCTCAGGATTCAACACCATCATCCCACAGACCCTCACCATGAAGCTGAGCTCACTGGGCCTCAGCACCAACACCATCAACTGGATCCTGGACTTCTTGACTGGGAGGCCCCAGTCAATCTGGATCGGGAGGAACATATCCAGCACCATCACACTGAACACCGGTGCCCCACAGTCCTCTCCTGTTCATCCTGCTGACTCATGACTGTGTGGCAAGGTTCAGTTCAAATCACATCATCAAGTTTGCCGATGACACAACTGTGCTGAGTCTCATCAGCAAAGGCGATGAGTCAGCATACAGAGAAGAGGTGCAGCAGCTGACAGAATGGTGTAAAGCCAACAACCTTCACCTGAACGTCAACAAGACAAAGGAAATGGTTGTCGACTTTAGGAGAGCCCAGGACATCCTCTCACCACTCAACATTGATGGGTCCCCGGTGGAAATTATCCATAGCACCAAGTTTCTTGGTGTTCACTGTCTCCCTCCACGCATTCTCACCATCTTCTATAGAGGGGCTATAGAGAGCATCCTGAGCAGCTGCATCATGCTATGCAGACCTTCAAAATCACTTTAGAACACACTTGGCCTGTGTCTATTGTCTATTGTCATGTATTGTTGTTGCACTTTTATTGTGCCGCACTTTGTGTTCTTTTCTTAATTATCTTTTTGCACTAGTGATTGTCTTTTGTGTTGTCCGCACTTGTGTTTTGTGTTTCGTGTTGCACCATGGTCCCGGAGGAACGTTATTTCATTTCACTATGTACTCTGTATATAAGTTGAAATGACAATAAAACCTCTTGAATCTTGAATCTTGAAACTCTGTGGCATTTTGTGAATAAAGTAATATTTTGAGAATCAACTGTTTTCATTTTTTAAGAGTGGCCCTAAATGCCTCGTAGATTTTAGCTTTTACCTCACCACAAAAGAGCATGTCTTCATGAAAGTGAATGTCCCAAATGTACCTCAAAAAAGCGAGCAGTAAAGATGTGTAACTGCACAGCATAATGTGGACTTTCTTTAATTCTGTCGAAAAGCTGGCTCTGTCTGTGTCAGGCCCCATGTCAACAATCCATTTACTTATGTCATCACTGGTGAGATGAACCTTCAGCTGACATTATTCTGATGTTACCTTTTTGTCCATCAACATTTTTCACTGACATGTTTCTTTCTCACTGTGTGATTCAGTTGTTTGGGTCTCTTCTATAATACAAAAGCATCTTTAGCGGTATGTGATCAGTAACATGAACTCATTGCCTTACAGTGCGTTTAACAACACAATGCACGCATTGAGAAAGAAAGTCCAATCCTTAGCATCCCAATGAGACACAAGCCACATGCTGCTCATGGGGCGGATCTACAGTAGTAGGGCAGATGAGTGGAAGAACAGCATCACAGACATAATTTTTGACATGCACCCTGATTTTTAGGCACCAATCTTTTTTAAAAAGTTTGTGGATTATTCAAGTATATACAGTCATTTTTCATGTGTACTTTTATTATTTAAAATTCAGTACAGGCTACTGTCTCCCTCAGATGAGCCTGCAGATCCTCAGTTGACCTGTTGCTATGGTAGGCAAACTGATGTGGGTCCAGGGTAGCAAGCAGGATTTTAAGTGAGAAAGAACTTCTTTCAAAACACTTGGAGATGACTGGGGTGAGAGGGGCAGGTTGAAGGTTGTTCAGAGGTGAAGCAGTCAAATGTTTTGGAACTAGCACAATGGTGGCATTCTTAAAGATGGTTGGCTCAGTTGCTTCAGCCAGTGAAAATGTGTGTAACGACACCTCTAAGCCCTTTTGCTGATTCCCGGTGTCCTGATCATCTCTAGCTAGCTGTTTGAAGTCTAAGGGATGGTCAAAACTGTTTGTGCAATGAATGTTGATATCAAGCAGTGTCTTTCTGTTGTAGCTGTAGTTCGAACATGTGAGTCGATTGAAAACAGTGGAGATAATGAGGTAAATAAACAGTAAATTGCAATAACTGGAGCCTTGCAGCGTTGTTGTGATGCCATCTTGGTCGAATTTCATGGATCTATCAACATACATGATAATAGGACTGAGGATAACACCCATGATACTAATGTCCATAAGATGATAGTGTTACCCCACATGTTAGCCCACATGTTAATGATGATGGTCTTAGGACACAATGATGTTGATGATGGTGATAATGATGAAGATGATAATCCAGAAAACACACAAGATTAAATCAGAACAACACATAATGATAGGATACAATGTACTGTACATGACGATGATGACGATGATGATGTTATCACACATGATGAGGAGTACCGGAATACACACATAATGATGTTGTTTCAGTATAATACACATGATCATAATCTCTGGACAAAATACATGATGATGATATCGGGACAAAAAATAATAATAATGGCTTTAGGACAATACTTGATGACAACGATCTCAAAACAATGTAAGTAATAGACTCAGACCAACACATTAAAAAAGTTACATAAGTCCTCATAAGAACAGTAAGCAATGTGGAAAAACATGTACTTAATAATACATGTACAAATAATGTACTTAACAATGAACAAAATCAGATGTCAATTATATTAACAAGTTGCTGTGCATTGCGTAGCATGCTAACTGCTCTACAGAAGTACAGTCCTTTTGAAGGTGTTCGTTTTCATTATATGACCAGGTGACATGCTAACGTGCTAGCCCCTACAACAGGATAAGCTTACATCAGGATAGCTATTGTACTTAGCTAATGTTCACTAGCTTCCGCAGTAATAGTTAAAGTACAAACTGGATTCCAAAAAAGCTGGGACATTAAACAAATTGTGAATAAAAACTGAATGCAATGATATGGAGGTGCTGAATATTTTATTCAGAATAGAACACAAATCATTTTTCAAAAGTTTAAACTGAGAGAATGTATCATTTTAAGGAGAAAATATGTTGTTTCAAAATTTCATGGCGTCAACTAATCCCAAAAAGGTTGGGACAGGGCCATTTTTACCACTGTGTGGCATCCCCCCTTCTTCTTACAACACTCAACAGATGTCTGGGGACAGAGGAGACCAGCTTCTCAAGTTTAGAAATAGGAATG
>BRDA01084013.1:12500-21575 GCA_036984385.1 Crenuchus spilurus | reverse complement strand
TACAGACATACACATTAATTCACACCCCAGGGTCATTGAGAGTAGCCAATTCACTTGATCTCCATGTTTTTGGACTGTATGATGAAACCCACACAAATAACATGGAAACTCCACCCAGATGGGGACTAGAACCCAAGACCTCAGAGTTAAGAGGCGAACATGCGAACCACCAAACCACTGAAATACAATTTGTAGTCATTAATACAATTACGGCGGCATGGTGGATTAGTGGTTAGCACGTTCGCCTCTCAGCGCCGTGGTCTTGGGTTCGAGGCCCCATCTAAGCGGAGTTTCCATGTTCTCCCCGTGTCTGCGTGGGTTTCCTCCGGGGTCTCCAGTTTCCTTCCACCGGTGTTTGTGTTCACCCAGCGATAGACTAGCGCCCTGTCCTGGGCTTAGTTGAATAGTGTACTGCCCTGCGCCCAGTGAGGAGGTAGGGGACTAAATGAATGAATAATACAATTACAAGTATATTAACATAAAACATACTTTTTAATGTAAGTTGTATGCATCACAGCATCCCAGCAGTCCAGTATTATTTGTAGTTCTTTTCCAGTATTTGAATTATTGAATTAATAAATAATTATGATAAAGGGTGCTGAAGATGAATTTATTAAATCCATTGCAATAAATGTAAAAAATGTAAAATGTGAACAACATTAATGACAAATACTGTATTTTGTGTTAAATTTAAAAAAATAAAATAATAGAACTAGTCCGAATTTGTTAGCTGTAGTGATGAACTGATGTACAGCACTTATTACTTATTTCACTTACACAAAGCATCTCATCTGACCTGGGGGGCCCAAACTGTATATGACCCTATATTCTGACATTATATAAAACAAACACAAGCACACACACACACACACACACCCACACACACACACACACACACACACACACACACACACACATACAAACCCTTGTGACCTGTCCTAAAGGAGGAGCAGAATGTCTGCCTGTTTATTAATGAATGATTAAGAGGCCTTGGGCTGTGGAGAAGTATGCTATTGCACTCAGTTCACAAGGACACTCATTCATTCACGTGATATCACACACAAAGCCCCCCCTCAGACACACTGACACACATGACACCCAGCAGCTACATATCATGCTCATGACAACTTTCTGCTTTGTTCAGTTTGCTACTACACAAGGCCAACAACTAGACCATGATGCAAGCAGGGTGAGAACATCAAAATTAAAAGAACTGGCATTAACCCTTTCCATGCCCACTAATAAAAGAAGTGACTCCAGTACTTTACCTTCCAGCTGCTGTGACCTGGTCAGCTACTATCTGCTGCTTCAGCAACCAGCCTCTGCCCTTCAGCGACCATCCACTTAGTCTGCCCTATTGCTTCTCACTGACATCTGTTTCCCTCTTCCTCTTTCCTCCTAGACTTCTCCTCCTCCTCCCTCCTTCTATCCCTCCCTTCCTTTCCTCTCTCCCTCCCTCTGCTCCTGAGCAGACACAGCCCAGCCCCAAAGCTGCAGTAGGAGTGCTGTGTTAAAAGCTATTACAGACACTGTCTCTGTCCTGCTCTCCGTTTACTGCATCTCATTCTTATTTGATCATCTTCTTACTAGCTCCTAAATAAGCCTGTCTGTATCAGTTATACTACCAATCTACTGATTACAAACAAACAATTTTCATTCCCAAATACAGGTGCTGGTCATAAAATTAGAATGTCATGAAAAAGTTGATTTATTTCAGTGATTACATTCAGAAAGTGAAACTTTTATATTATATTCTTTTCACACGCAGACTGATTTATTTCAAATGTTTATTGCTTTTAATTTTGAGGATTATAACTGACAACTAATGAAAATTAGAATATTACTTAAGACCAAAACAAAAAAAGGATTTTTAGAAATGTTGGCCATTAGTTGGGGTGACACAGTAGAGTGGTACCTTGGGATACGAGCAGACCAACATACAAATTTTTTTAAGATACGAGCTGTGACTCCGTCTGCATTTTTGTTCGAGATCTGAGCGAAATTCCAAGATACGAGTGGCTGCTGCTAGTTGGCGCGTTGGCGCAAAGGTCCAGTATGGGCAGCACAACACCTGGCAAAGGTCCAGTATGGGCAGCACAACACCTGCATCTCATTCTTTCTCACGTGTTACCCTCAGAATCAAGTCCAATCTTGTGCGCTGTACTCCTTCTTGCAAACTTTTTGAAAAAAAAAAAAGATAGTAAAAATATTTTAAACTCTTAAACCTATTTAATTTTAATAACATACATACAGTAATTATGTAAAAAATTCTATTGTAAACATGCTTTAAACTCTTAAATTTAGATCATTTTAATAACATACATACAGTAATTATGTTAAGTACTGTTAATATTATTTCGTGCAGACCCGTGACCCGCGTATGCGAGGGCCAGCCCTGAACATAGATATGGGGACTTGCGGTTGCTTCTGAGTGAAAACTGTTTTGTACTGAACTGCAAAAAACGAACCATGGCATCCCATTCTTCAGCCAGTTGCTGAATTTCTTGGCAGCAGTCGGATGCGAAGTGAAATGGGAGAAGAGAGATTTTACTGTAGAGTGCACACTACGTATCTACACAGTAACGCATCAAATTCCCAGCGAATTTAAAATGCTACATGGGGAATTCCCCAACAATTATTTTACACTAATATTTATTGAAATCTGAAATTGAAATATTTTGTTATGCATTGGTAAAATGTATATATATGTTTCTTAATTCAAAACATGTCTTTTTTTCATAATTCAGGATGGTTTGGGGATGTTTCACAGGACTAGAACAGATTAAATCTATTTCAGTTATTTTAAATGCGAGAAATTTGTTTGATATACAAGTTGACTGACTTACGAGCTCTGTTACAGAACAAATTAAACTCGTATCTCAAGGTACCATTGTACCTGCTTTAAGGACCATGGTATCCCTGTTCTTAATTGGCCAGAAAACTCGCCTGACCTTAACCTCACAGAAAATCTATGGGCTATTGTGAAGAGGAAGATGCGATACGCCAGACCCAACAATTCAGAAGAGCTGAAGGCCACTATCATAGAAACCTGGGCTCTCATAACACCTGAGCAGTGCCACAAACTGATCGACTCCATGCCACGCCGAACTGCTGCAGTAATCCAGGCCAAAGGAACCCCAATGGAACGAAACTCTTCAAACAGACATAAGATTGTGCTAAGCCTTTAAAAATCAGATTGAGGCTGACAATCACAAAACTTATGATTAAGGTATTACCCGGAAAACAGTGCCAACTGATTGAGTTTGTCGCACATTATGAGGTAGGTTCTGACCATTTAAGGGGTTAAATAGACTTTGTATGTCTCTCAGACTCTATTACTGTAACAGACCAGGAGGAGACTTTAACTCATCATGATAATTGGCATCTAATCACTGCCAACTCACTGAGAAGGTCAAATATAATCAGTGTGTTTTTTTTAACTGAGCAATCATGTTCAATAGTAATACCTCTCATTCTAAAACACTTTCTCATTCTTCTACACTGTATTACTTTATGTGCCTACTGCACAATGCTAATGACATATCCGATCCATCACTCCTCTATGCTACAACTGCTATAGAGAGTTTTCTATGGAAGGGTTATAAATGCAATTTCTCATCAGATGAGCTTGTTTTATTCTTACCTTGTAATGATTTCTAGAGTCAATGGGCCTAGACATCATCTCAAGGCAATGATCCCAAACAAGCTAAAGAGTAAAATCATGTTTTATTACAATACTTTGCACAACCATATTGTTCATAATACAGTCGTTCATGTTGCAATATCTTATTTCATAGAGACTGCTGGTCATGTCATCTTATTTCATAGGGATCCAAAAATAAAAGACTTAAAGTTCTTAGTAGGAACAATGATTTTTAGTAACGCCATTGATAAAATTTTAAATTTAGTTCCCTCATTCGTTCTCTCCTACAGGGCCTATTAGAATCACTCTCACTCATATGGTTGTTATCAGATGGGCTTGAAAATACCAGTGCCTCACCTCACATGATGTTAACCTTCCCTGAATCAACACAGACACACTGTGGACTCTGGATGTACTACAAAAACACTATTGAAGTTTTAAATTTAAGACAACTCTGCTGCAAAAACAGCCTCAACTGACTCATGCTTCACACATTCCAGATTTTATTTGACCATCTATTTAACCTACAGCAGTTTAGCTGCCTGTTCCTACTGAAGTGATAAGGAGGGTTGTTACTGCAGACATGAATTGATACATCTGAGAAAAATAATGATTCCTATCTTTGTTTTTGTTTCATTGTATTCATTAAGAAAACACTTTGTGGACTTTCACACAGTATTCAGTTTCAGTTCAGCAGCGAGAAGTCAAGGTTAAGATCACTCACACTGTTTACCAATGTGGACATGCCTAATTTTTACATTAGCTTAGGGCATGTATGGTTGATAGTCTTGTATCTTGATTGAAGTGTGCTTGAGCAAGGTACCTAACCCCGAAATACTCCCTTTGGCTGGTGTGACTGCCCACACCTTTAGGTGTTTGTGTTTTTTTTTTTGATCCCCTAGTGAGTATTCATTGCTTTTTGGTGTAGAGCACCAGAAAGCAGCCACAGCCTTGTGGTTAGGGATCTGGTCTTGTGTCCGGAATGTTGCTAGTTCAATTCCCAATCAAGTCAGAACTGAAGTGCTTTTGAAAAAGGCACCTAATCCCCAACAGGTCCCTGGGTGCTGCAGACACACACACACACACACACACTACTAGTCAAATGTTTTTCCAATTTTTCCAGTTTTTTACTGAAAATAATTGAGTTTAATGTCTCATTGACTCTGAAATGAAAGCATAGGAGTTAAATAAGAACTAATGGAATCAGTTTATAGACCAAAATGTATCTAAACTTTGGACACAAAGCAGCACCTTTGTCAGATATAACAGCTGAACACACTCGTGACATTCTTTCTACAATAGACATCAAACATTCTTCAGACAGTTCTTTACAAATCTGCTGCAGAACGTCACATAAATGTTGGCACTTGTAGGTTTGCATTGCTTTTCACTTCATCCTAAATCAGCTGGATGGGGTTTAAGTCTGGAGACTGTGCTCCACTCCATGTTTTCAAGCTGACCATCTTGTTCTTTTTTCCTGAGGTAGTTCTGGCAGAGCTTGGACTGATGTTTTGGGTCATTATATTGATGTAGGATGAACCCCTGACCAACTAGGTGCACCAGAAACATTCTAAAACTTTTGACCAGTAGTGCATATACAGTATAACCTTAATAAATGGTATATATATATATATAGATAAACACTACTTTTGCTAACATTAACATTAGTGGTATGTCCTTAATTAATGGCTGAAGACAGATCACAGCACTGCTATCTAATGGTTGGGGGTTTAAACACAACACAAAAAGAACCACCGTCTGACATCAATCTTTAATACAAATCAACACTGCATTTTTGAGACTTGACACAGCGTCACAAAGCATAATTTTGCAATAATCAAGTGCATGGACATTTCTTACACCCCTAGTGTTTATGTGTGCTTACCGCTTACATTTGAATGAATTAGCACTACACTAGCATTAGGATACTTTTACTTAAACAAGGACTTTCTGTACTTTGGATCAAAGTGATGCTTTAGCAGCACTGGGATGTTCCCAGCATCCCCCGCCAGTATCCTCACTATTCTTTGAGTAGAGCTGAACTCACTGGCCCTCTACACTCAACAGGGAGCTTTCAGGCGTCCAGCCAAAGAGCACCACAATAAGCTGCCAACTTCTACAGATGAGGAGATGAGCTGTACGGGGGGAAGTATTCACAGTACTGAGTGAGAATAAGATAATCTTACATATGCAGTATGTATTGGCAAGGGTTTTGATGACCAGTTCACATGTATAGTGTATGAGAGTGTCCACACATGGATCTGGACCAGATTATGTAGGCACTGCAAATGTGCACGCATATGGACGGGTGAGATATATGTTCGATACTAGTTGTGTGTGTGTGTGTATTAGTTGAAGGGCTGTACACACTGCATTGTATTGACTTTTCTACATCTTGCCTGCGGTCACTGCTTCTATGCTGCCCCCTCCCACCCCCTCGTCTCTACAGGACAGTGTTAGGATGCTAAACAAAGCAGATATGGTTTCATTTTCATAAGAAATGCTCAGAGAATAGCAGGGGGTCGCCATCTGTGTTATTATTATCTCAAGTTCCGTAAGCGTACAAAACCTGCCTTGCACAACCCCAACTGCTGTCCAAACCAAACCTCTAACCTCTAATGCCATATTTGATCACTGAAGCATCACTAACTATGTTTACATACAAAGTACACATCATTTACTGTATTAGTCTGTCAAGCGGGATTAGTCTTTCCAGCAGAAGTAATTCAACTCTTAAGGAATCTGACTAGACTATTATCCAGAATAAAATCTGTTATTTCCCCAAATCTTCTCAGATAACCCAGATTTGAAGCATCACAAGCCAGACTTCTACATCAACATCAATGCTAAAATAACACAGAGGAGAGATATATCAAAAGATATCTCCTTAACATCTCAGAAGTTTCTCCAAGTCAGCAATGAGACCTGATGGAAACATAAATGAGACTAGTTGAAGTTTCCTGCCACTATTTCTCCTGAGAAAAGACCTCAGTAACCTATAATCCTGTCTTCAGATTTAGTAGAGGTCTCAATAAGGTCTCACACTGTGCTCATATTTACTAAAGTAATAACAGTCATGTTTACTAAAGACATAGAAAGTCAATATGACCTCCAGGACAATTTTAATGGCGTGAATATCTATTATAGTCAGAGATATCTCATGTTTCCTTCAAATTCCTTAGGAGAAATAGCATGAGATTATAAGAGATTCTCCATTAAGCCCCCTGAGTCATGGAAGAGCAATATCTGAACAAAACAATTTGGTAAACAGGTCAATTCAGCTCTGTCAAAAAAGATAGAAATTAGTTTTTACAAAAAATTAGTCACCCTAATTTGAATAAGATGTCTTTCGGTCACAAAAAACTTGCCGTTCTCACTCATGAAAAACTGGACCAAGGTCCAAAGAAAGGTTCATCATGTTCTGACTAGAGGTGGGTAATCCAGGTCCAAAAAAAAAAAATCCATCCCAGGATTTTGCTCCAACTTCATTTGTATCTCTGCTGCAGCATATCTGCAGCAGAACCAACAAGGCAATTGAAACAAAATCCTGGGGTGGATTTTTATTTTCTGGACTGGATTACCATCCATCCATTTATCCATCTATCCATCCATCTAACTACCTATCCATCCATCCATCCATCCATCTAACCACCCATCCAATCACCCATCCATCCATCCATCCATCCATTCATCTAACCACCTATCCATCCATCCATCCATCCATCCATCCATCCATTCATTTAATCACCCATCCATCCATCCATCCATCCACCCATCCATCCATCCATCATTCCACTTAATCCTGATCATGGTCGTGGTGAGTCCACTACGCCTTCACCGAATGCAGGACAGGGCATTACAGACTATCCTAAATCTAGGACTTAGCACAGACTATCCCAGGACAGGGCACCAATCCATCGCTGGGCAGACACATACTCAAACACACTCAAAGACAATTTAGAGTACCCAATTTACCTAACCTCCATGTTTTTGGACTGTAGAACAAAACCGGAGACCCCAGAGGAAACTAAGAACTTAGACACTCCACCCCAATGGGCACTTAAAATGTTGTTACCAATTTATTGTTAATATTACACCATTTACATCAGCAGTACCAGCTCCAGACACAGTACTCCAGACTAGTTCAAATTTGGCTAATCGCAAAAGAAGCACATCCTTAAAGTATCTCCCAACTGACTTTAGCATAGCACTGCCGTTTGAAGTTTAGTACCTTTATTTATGAGAGCGTAACTAACCTTCTAAACCGGAGCAGCTTTTTCCTTCCTGACAGCAATCAAAGAAATTGACTGATGATGGAGCACACAGCTAATTTAATCATGGCCTGACTGCCTGTCAAAGTCATTCATAAACATCTTTTATAAAAACACTGGCACTCTCAATGCACTCACAAATGAAATCTCTCATTTACCGGCATTCAAATTCAAGCAGCGTCCCAAAGAGGAAGCTAACGTCCTCTGTCTTTAGAATGGGACACACAAAGTGACTGAAAAGCCTATATTAGGCCGTCATTGGCCCCTCACGGTTATGCGCTGGACCACTCACAGTGGCTTTGTTTAGTCTTTACAGTTCTAGCCGTTCTCCCTTTCGGTTCCTCATGGCTATGGATGTGGCATTCTCTCTCAGTAGGAGATAACTAACATAGAACCGGAGCTCCTGCTGGCTGTTTTGGCAGCTTTTAGATCCAGCTGTGGCCTGGAGCTACTCTCACAAGTTCAGCTATGGCTGGGAGAGAGCCAGCTAACACCAACTATCCCTTCAGTACAGAGTTGAGGACAAATAGCTGGCGTTATAGAGTAGTGATGGACTTTGGGGGGATTTGTAAAGCACTTCTGTACTGCAAATCTTTAAATCTTAGCTCCAGGCTTTCTAATATCGACCACAAAATGGACTCGGAGATCTAAGTCTCTTAAGCACCTCCAAAAAATATGAAAAGCACAGTTTCTATGCCATGTATGAAGGGGCTATATTTGTAACTGACGTTCATCGGTTTTGCATCAGAATCATTCGTCTTTATTATTGTGTCTACTGTAGGGTGACCAGATCCGAGATGACGAAAAAGAGGACACCTCAGCAGGTTTTTTTGTTTTGTTTTGTTTTTTTTGTGCTTGAACATAAATTGTATTATTATTATTAATTACTAATAAATATTGACAAATTATGATTTATGTTTTATTAATAATTACTAGTTACTATTAATGATATACTATTGATAACTATGAAATTTATTATGAATAATAATAAATTAATATTAATCATTAATAAAATATTAATACATTATTACATTATTATTATTATTATACCTCTGATAATCTACGTCTAGCTGACGTGACACAGACAGAACAAACGCTCAATATGTAAACAACTTACAGGTGAAAATGGACGCTGTTTGAGGGAGTGACAGCGGCAACGGC
>BRDA01084013.1:0-7500 GCA_036984385.1 Crenuchus spilurus | reverse complement strand
TTGGTGACAAAAAAGTACAGTTTTGTATAGTTTTTATGAGCTACAACAGCCTAGTTCATTTTAGTGCCATAGTTAATGTTCCCTCAAGCGTGTTCAACCTCAAAACAGTTGTCACTAAAGAATACACTCATGAGTAGACCATGAATTGTTGTTTCTCCTTTCAGCCTATGCAGTTCCTCATCATCTGTCAGCCATTTTTGTGTATCATTTGTTTTGTTGCACTTGCAGTTACAGGCCACCAGGTGGTACGCTATAGGGTAACATCCACTAAATAGGCAGTTTGCAACTATAACGTTAAAACCAATGCATTATGACCACCTTTGGTTTGGAAATAACTTACAGATTCATTCTAACTCACAGCCTGAGGTGTCACAGATGACATGGTGCAGGGTTTGCTGCACGTATAAATAAGCAACCGCACCAATAAGTTGTAGCAGAGTGCAAAGTGATCATCATGGACAAAGGAAATGATCTGATTGATGCCCTAAAGGGCAAGAAAATAATGTACCAAGTGAAGGGTGTAGCATATCCAAAACTGCTAATGTTGAGTGGAGCTGTATAAGGTGTATTGAGAATGAACTTCTTGTACATTGACATAACAGTGGTGCCTCAGGGGTCACTGATGCCAGAGTGGAACAACCACTCCAGCGAGTTGTACAGAGCAATCGACACATCACAGTGGACCAGATAACGCCTATAATGAACACAGGAACAACAAGGAAAGTGTCAGGATAACAACTGAGTGAACATTCCAAGCCAAGAGTGGTTATTCCTACTATTAGGGAGGTGCTTATATTTTTCTGATATGACTCTATAGAAGATAATGACTGTCTACTGTAGTGACCACCATGCTCGAAAGTGTTAACAGTTGAGACAGACCTCTCCCATAAAGAAACTCCCATAATGCAATGTAACAGCACCTGACACCCACAACCAATCAGCGACAAGAAAGAAAATCACCCTCTCCAGAGAAGCTTTTCCTTGTGTCTCCCATCCAAGCACTAACCAGACCCAGACCTGCATATCTTCAGCTGATTTGCATGCTATGTTGCGCATATGATATGTCTGCTGGCTTGAAAGTGTCAGTGTTTGGCACCACAAATGATCATCTTGGTCATTGGGACTCATTGTTATAACTCTGAATACCACAAGAGTTAAGAAACACAACTGAACATCCATTGTGATCAGGTGTTATCACTGCCCCATGGTCATTTTTGTTAGTTATTAAAGTCTCGACAGCTTAACACAGTTTGAGCCGACTTGATGCCAATTGTGCACCACGTGCAACAAAAAGATGAGCTCCCCTAGGAATGAGTACCATCTGGGCAACAGCTCAAGAGGAAAGTCAGCAGTGGCACAGTGCCTATGCACACATATACACATGCATGCCCACAGCACTTTGCCCAAATGGACTGTTAGGAGATAAAATTGAATCTTAGATGTGCCATCTCTCTTTGTCACTGTTTAATATGAAAAGACACTCAATCTACTGCCAGCACGCTTTGTATTCTCATCATTAGTGCAAGAACTCCACAACACCTGCAGATGCACTTTACAGTATGATTTCATTACGGGCTGAATATTTAACAGCATAAATCTGCGTAAATACTAACAATCTGTCATCATTTATTTAGGGAGGATTTATTTTTGCATTCATTCTTCAGAGTCGTTTATTTAACAGTTAACGAGTTTATGCAATAATTGAGCTGTAATGAATGGAATATAAATTGTCTAAAAAAACATTTAATTTAAAAAAAGCAATCTTTAATTTTTAATATCAGATAGTAGTAAACAATATTAATGAAATTGATGATTATTATTATAATTATTACTTCACATTTTCGTCTACAACTTGCATACGATGAAGAATCAAAAATAGCTTTGTAGTTCCTAAATGAACCACACTGCAAAAACAGCACTACATGAAATAAGCCAAATATTCCTAAATGTGATCAATTTTTCTTGTTTAGAGAAAAAAAAAATCTGCCAATGTGGTAAGCAAAAGCTTGGCAAGAATTCTTATAACTAGCAAATGAATCTAACTCATATGTGTTTTTAAATTAAACTAAATTGTCAAAAATTAAAGAAAATTGTGCTTCTTACAAGCAAAAATTGCTTTTCTTAAGAAATATTTTTTTTAATGAGTGTTATGAACTCTTGATTTTGAGTCATCAAATACATTTCTTAAATTGACAATTTGTTTAAGTGGCCTTATTCTTTAAATAAGAAAAATAATCTTAATTTTTATTCTGGAATTTCAACAAAACCATAGTCATACCCTGTAACTGGTAAATAAAGCTCAGGATGAGCTGAAATATCAGAAAAAGTTAATTTTCTTGTGCAAAAATTTTAATAATTTTTTGCAATGCATTCATCCCAAATTGGCCCGTGCATCCACAAAACCATAAAATCTACAATACGACAACACTTTTATATTGATATAGCCAACATCCCTTAGAACAGGTCCTATCCAAACTGGATTAAAGCCCAGTTTTGGTGCAGACGGGATAGATCTGTCTGTGCCTGCCATTCCTGGCTCTCAGTGTGAGGAAACAGGCTGCTCCTTCATGCAGGAGAGATTCAGAGCTTCAGGGCTTCAGCTAGCCCAGATACACACCATCTGCCCTGGGCCATCTAGCCAGAGATCACATCTGTTCTTCAAAACACACTTTTCCATATCATGCAAGGTCAGTGTGGTTTAAATGGTTTGCTTACACATACCTTACCTGGAATCCAACAAACATCAACAAAGAGGAACAAACAGCAGTTAGCATCTTGAACTAGTGAACAGGTAGAAGATCTTTATGAACAAAACATACTCTCATTTCCTCTTTTAGCAGGATGCTAACAAACAAATTATTAGCTCAGGCCTGTCTAGGGCCGCCACAGATGGGCGCATTTGAAAACAGCCAGACCTGGGTCTCTTGCCATCCCATAATATTGTTGTTCAGTCTCCAGGATAATAAGCGCCATGCCCTTGCACGGTGACAGCACTTCCCTCAATGTCATATTAGCTTGTTGTCTTCCTGCTCAGCTAATCTACTCTGACTTTTTCCCAGTGCTTGCAGTGTCCTATTTCAGCATTACTGCCAGCGCAGCACTTAGCACTAGAATAGCTTCTGCTAGGTGCTCTTACAACCAGACTCAGGTTAGTGTTGAACATTACAGCATGAGGGATGGAGATGATTGAATTGTCAGAAGGAAATTTGCATCCCAGTATACAAAAGATGTTTAGTGCATACTTAAAGATTACACAGCTTAATGTGGTTTTTATGCAATATTCCAAGCACAAGCATTTATCAGAATCAGATTTCTTAGCCAAGTATGTTGATGTGCACATAGAATTTGGTTCTGGCTGCTGGTGTCTCTGTACTGTAGTATTATATACAATATAGCGCTAATGCACATAGAATATACAGACAACACAATATACAATAAACAATATACACTGTATACAGTATACACAGACTGTACAGGGACAAGTACTAAAGACACTGTGCCTATAATTACAGAATACACTAGCAAACATAGAGATTAAATTAAGACAGGTAATGTGCATAGTAGTGCAATCAACAGCATTGTACAACAATTTTGGAATTAATTATGGTATACAGTGTTAAACCAAGTATAATAACTGTCAGGGGAAAACAGCAGTGGCCTGCCAGAGGGGAGTTGACAAAAGATGTGACCAGTGTGTGAGGAATCAGTAATATTAAATATATACACGGTATATTGTATATACTGTATTTACAATGAGAAAAATAAGTATTTGAACTATTGAACAAATTTGAAGTATTGAAGTATTGAACAAATTTGCAAGTTCTCCCACTTAGAAATCATGGAGGGGTCTGAAATTTTAATCTTAGCTGCATGTCCACTGTGAGAGACATAATCTAAAAGAAAAAAATCCGGATGACCTGAAGAGAGCTGGCATCACTGTTTCCAAGGTTACTGTGGCTAATATACTAAGACGTCATGGTTTAAAGTCATGCATGCCAAGGAAGGTTGCCCTGCTTAAATCAGCACATGTCCAGGCCCATCTTAAGTTTGCCCATGACCATTTGGATGATCCAGAGGAGTCATGGGAGAAAGTGCTGTGGTCAGATGAGACCAAATAAAACTTTCTGGTCTTAATTCCACTCGCCGTGTTTGGAGGATGAAGAATGATGAGCACCATCCCAAAAAACATCCCTACTGTGAAGCATGGGGGTGGAAGCATCATGTTTTGTGGGTGTATTTCTGCACATGGGACAGGATGACTGCACTGTATTAAGGAGAGGAGGACCGGGGCCATGTATTGTGAGATTTCCCTCAGTTAGAGCACTGAAGATGGGTCGTGGCTGGGTCTTCCAACATGACAATGACCCAAAGCACACAGCCAGGATAACCAAGGAGTGGCTCTGTAAGAAGCATATCAAGGTTCTGGAGTGGCCTAGCCAGTCTCCAGACCTAAACCCTATAGAAAATCTTTGGAGGGAGCTCAAACTCTGTGTTTCTCAGCGACAGCCCAGAAACCTGGCTGATCTGGAGAAGATCTGTGTGGAGGAATGGGCCACAATCCCTGCTGCAGTGTGTGCAAACCTGGTGAAAAACTACAGGAAACATTTGACCTCTGTAAAAGCTACTGTACCAAATATTAACATTGATTTCCACAGGTGTTCAAATACTTATTTGTAGCAGTAACACACAAATAAATTATTAAAAAATCATACATTATAATTTCCGGATTTTTTCTTTTAGATTATGTCTCTCACAGTGGACATGCACCTAAGATGAAAATTTCAGACCTCTCCATGATTTCTAAGTGGAAGCACTTGCAAATTCGTAGAGTGTTCAAATACTTATTTTCCTCACTGTATAAAGTGGAACCTTGACTTATCAGTTTAATTTGTTCTGTGACTGAGCTCGTAACTCAATTTACTTTATAATGTACATTATAAATAACAAATAATGTTTAAAATAATTATAATAATACATAATAAATAAAGAAATAAACTGGTTATTAAGTGTATTTACCTTGAAGATCAGATGAAGATGCTGGCGGAGGTGGAGGAGATTGGCGGGGAAGGTTGAAGGAGTTTTTTTATTTCATGCTCTATCGCTTAACTTTCTCGCGACACACTTAATGCTACACTTTATCGCTAAACTTAATTGCCACTTTTTTTTCCAAAAATGTCACCACTTAATTTCTTAATTCTTCTTCAATAACCTTTGCCTTTTTCGTCACAATTTCCTCACTTTTACTTGCAGTGTATTTCAATAAAATCCTGTCCAAGGAGGTTTGTTTCTTCCTCCCTTTCAAAATGTTTGGAAAATTTGTGAGGCAAATCTGTTTCCAGTGCCAAATGTATGACTTCTCAGCACTCACTCACGCGCACTGGGCTACCTAGTGGCAGGTGGTGTCAGCATGCTCGCTCGTAACTCACAACTCGCCTCGCATCATGAAGCAAAAAATCTACCAAGCGACGGCTCGTATCTTGGAAAATTCATAAGTTGATTCACTCGTAAGTCAAGGTTCCACTCTATATACAAATCTAATAAATTCAATACTCTACACATTCAAATAGGAGATATTAGTCCTTAAGCAACATTTAACACTATTAAACATTAAAGGAGATATGTAAAAGCAATTTTCAACTGGATTAAAATAGTCTTTGGGAAGAAAATTCAACTTGTTTCATCATTACAAAATAAAAAAGCACATATCCGTCATATTCCTTTGTCCACTGATGCCACGCATGGAATATGTGCTAAACATTCATGAGTAAACAGCTGTACTAAACCCTATAAACTCACTATCAACAACTTGTGGGATACACCAAAACATAAACATATAAAAAAGCTTTTTCTTAAAAAATAAATGTATAGGATGGCATGGAATATGTTAATAACCACCAAATGCTTTCCGGTTGCCCACTGCTTCAGGCCTAATGTTCACTAGTGTGTGTGTACACCATTCTACATTAAAAAAAAAAGATGGTTCTTCAATGGTTCATTAGTAATGGTTCTACCATTTTTCAGAAGACTTAATATCTGAAGCAGCAGAATTTGTGTGTGTACATGTATATATATATATATATATATATTTTTTTTTTTTTTTTTTTTTTTTTTTTTTTTTTTTTTTTTTTGTTTGTTTTTTTGTTTTTTATCAGAACAGAATTTGCATAATTTACATAAATTAGCCTTAAAGCTAGAACTTCATTCTACAAGACAAGGACAGGTTGAAAAATGACAATATACTGATGAGCTATGACTGTTTTTGGCACATACCATCTTACAAATATTATAATTAAGCAAAAAAAGTGGCCCCTCTAAAATCGTTAAGGATTTAAATTAGTAAGCTCATAGTTAGCATTTTAGAGGACACGCGTCTCAACCCAGCCCAAAAAAGTCCAGTAAATGTGATGATAAACGTAGGGTGGATCACTCATTGCCTTTTAACCAGCCTGACACCTACTGCTCTGTAGACTGAGACGTTTCATTTTATTGGTATACAGAGGCTTCAAGCTCCATATGGTTGTGTTTACTTGGTGCTGGGAAGAGAAAAAGAGGAGTTAATTGATTTTCCTCGAGTCAGAGACTGTCGTGTATTCGCTGACACTGCTGTAGTTGTGAAACCACAGGCTCTACACGACTGAGAGGAGTTTGCTGAATGCCCATTTTACACAGCACTGCTGTAGTGCAGCACTGCAGGTTTTGCTGGCTTATAAACACTATAGAAGAGTCTTCCTTCCTCAACAAAGGCAAGGACGCAGATGCGTATGCCACCATATGTGGCAGCTGTGGCTCATTTTAATCGCAGCTATTCTCGAAGGGGGCTCAAAGGTTAGCACACTGTGAATATGACCTATTTCAGGATGTCCCAGGAAAATGTGAGTTGATTGCCCGAGGGAAATAAAAAAAGAAAGATAAAGTTTTAATCACAGGTCTGAAACGCTTCTGAATGTTTTATTCACTAAATTTACACTACACACTGTTTAGGCTTCGAGATATTATGGGTGTTATTCATGTGCAAATAATGCATCCACATGGTCACTAAAAGTAAAAATGTATCTCATTTCTTGTTTCATGTCCCTGTCCTACTTTCATAAGCTGCCATGTGACCTGACCCTCTTTTGCTGCATCTCTGGGGTGAGGAGTTTTTAATTGACCCATTCCCTGCTGAAATAGTGACGTCATTACACTTGCATACAACAGCTTTGGTGTCTTTCTTATGACAGTCTTGTGAAAAGTAGTGACTTATATATACACATACACAAAAAGCAACAGGGGTGTATATTTGTGTTGCATAATCAAGACAGTAATGGGCGGAGCGAAATTAGCAGTACTTGTTTACACATCAGTCTTAAACTGAACTCATTCCTTTAGGCTGACAGCTTGTTCTTCTGAGCACTGAGGTCGCAAGTTTAGTGTGGGACTATGCTGGCTTCAGCGTTTCCACCTTCAAAACACTCCTCACACTGACCATTCAGCACCTTCTACACTCAGCACAGCCGCAAG
>BRDA01084009.1:0-22740 GCA_036984385.1 Crenuchus spilurus | reverse complement strand
CATTCAGGTCACCAGACCAGATCCTGAACCACTAGGCTGCCCCCGTGGTTATATACTGAATAAACTGAAATACTTGGTTTTAGACCACAATAATTTATTAGTAGGTGTTGGGCCTCCTTTTGCAGCCAATACAATTCGTCTTGGGAATGACATATACAAGTCCTGCACAGTGGTCAGAGGGATTTTAAGCCATTCTTCTTGCAGGATAGTGGTCAGGTCACTACGTGATGCTGGTGGAGGAAACCGTTTCCTGACTCGCTCCTCCAAAACACCCCAAAGTGGCTCAATAATATTTAGACACAAAGACTTGCTGTCTTGGTCACAGATGCACCAGCAAGACGTGCAGCAACAATTTGTCCTCTTTTGAACTCTGGTATGTCACCATAATGTTGTGTGCATTGTAATATACTATATAACTGTGCTCTTACCTGCTAACTGAACCTTCACACTCTGCTCTTACTGGTGCAATGTGACATTAATGAAGATTGGCCACCAGACTGGTCCAATTTAGCCATGAAACCTCCCACACTAAAATGACAGGTGTTTCAGTTTCATTGTCCAACCCCTGTATATACACGCATGTTTAAGGAAGTAGTTTTTTCAGGTTCCCGCAGATGGTGTCACATGATGTAAAGGCCATACCTAATATCTATGAGGTATGTGATGTGATTCACAGATTGAGAGGAAGGGGTACATGTGTAAAGCCTCTTTCCATGTGTAGAAAATGGGTCACAAAGCAGATGTTAATGAAAATAGAGTGATTGCATTTGGATATGTCAAAGACCATAGTGTGAAGGAAGTAGCTGAATTTGCAGGTGTATACTCGCCACCGGTCCCTGTCCATCAGTTTCCTCTTTTGGCCACAATTCTGATGAGAATTTCGCTTCTCAATCTATGAATCCCATTGTACACCCAGCAGGTATTTATAGCCTGATCTTCCAGCTGCAGGAGCCTGAAGATACTACCACCTTAGACATGCAAGGTGACTATTTTTTTTGTCTGGGGAGCTTATATATGAAATTTCTTTTCCCCCTGGCTGACCCTTAATTGGAGATACTATCACCTGGATTTAAAGGCTAATTGATCAAACAGATGGCTCATGATGTTCAGTGTAGGAGACTGAATTAAAGTGATAAGTGAATTAAAGCCAGTCCTTTTGGCTGTCTTTGTCCTGCTGGAGTTGTATTGTAAACAGAGCGCTGTCATGACAACCTTTCCCTTATGATGCAACGTTCACTGAAGTGCTCCGTTGTTCACATCAGCCACCGATGAAATCACTAGGCCCTCGTGTATAAGAAGACGTCAAACAGTTGAGGAATTCCCCTGAACGCTGGGAAAATGAATGTTTAACACTACTGTTGAAGTGATAGTTTTGCCAAAAATTTCATTTACCCAAATGCCGCATTTACCCCAAATGTAAACAGTCAAATCTTGTTCAGTCTGAAGTTTACTGCTTTGCCTGCATACAAATACACAGCATTTAAGCTGATGTACAGTGTCACATCCAAAAATAATGTGTTGTGAAATATTGTGAAAAAGCTGATTGTTGTTGTAAATGTAAAATGTCAAATTGTCATATTTTATATTCATTACAAATAAATTTACATGTCAAGCCTTTTTATTTTACTGTTCATCAGAATGGTTTATAACTCATGAAAATCAGAAATCCAGATTTGCAGTAATGACCTGGCCACTATCCTGCAAGAAGAATGGCTTAAAATCCCTCTGACCACTGTGCAGGACTTGTATATGTCATTCCCAAGATGAATTGACACTGTATTGGCCACAAAAGGAGGCCCTACACCAGGGGTGGGTAACTCCAGTCCTAGAGGGCTGGTGTCCAGCAGAGTTTGGTGATGTTTGTGCTCTGACAATAAAATTAAACCTGCTAATTGCCTGCTGAGTTGAATCAGGTGTGTTTGATCAGGTAGATCACCAAACTGTGCAGGAATCCGGCACTCCAGGACTGGAGTTGCCCACCCCTGCCCTACACCATACTAATAAATTATTGTGGTCTAAAACCAGTTGTTTCAGTTTCATTGTCTAACAGGCAAACTGGACACCAACAGAAAGCAGTAGACTTTGCAGTGCACATTTCTCTCCTGTGAGTAACATTTTAACAACCAAGTTAGCCTTAACCATGCTAATTAGGTTAGCTAGTTGGGGAGCTAGCTTGTTTGCTGTGTGAATTTACTTGCTTTTGCTTGTCAAACTGTTTAATAATATGTTTTATCAGACTGTGGTATTATTTGGTTTGTGCTAAATTACTTTTAGGGTTGTCAATTCACAACCAACTTTTTTTAGCAGTCTAAAGCTGAAAATAAATGCTATGATACGTTATGATGTGGTGTTTAGTTACTTAGGAATGTGGCTTACTAAATGAGAAAATTCTTCAGCCTACACCTATACTATCGGTTTTTATTATTTTTTTTTTAGATAATTACTTTAATCTATTTCTATGTTATTAATTTTCAGTTTTGTTATTTTTGTATTGCAGTGTATGTATGAATATTTTTTGTGAAACCAAATAAACCACTGCTACTAAAAGGAATATTTTTCTTTAATTTTTTCAGATGCCATATTTTAGGGTTGTTACTCAGCCTGCTGTGAAGTATTTGTATGCATCCGTGCTTTTGTTCACTTTCAAACTTTGTCCTGAATAAGGTGATGAGTTATGACTTAAATGTATGTAAATATCATGAAATGACATGTTTGGCAGTGAATCAAACGAGGCCACTGGTTGAAAAAGCTCAGGTGATAATGTCGTATACAATTGAAGAATTTTTTTTAGCATTGTTTTTGCCTGAGTTAAAGTGTGAAGTTTGCTCCACTGTTTTTGTTACGCGAGGTACTCAACATGATGGTGACAACAACAAAACCACATGACTGCAAGACATGAACACTTATGTGCATTTTCACAGATGACACAGTCAAAAAACAAATATGATCAACGTTAGGCATGCGGTTAAACGGGTGCTAGCCTGACCATTAGCTTCCATTAGTTTGCAACATTAGTCTTGTATCTGTGATGTAAAACTAAATAAAACTAAATATTGCTGTATGTTGTTAAACGCTGTAAGAGTAAGCACAGAGCAATTCACAATCAAGTCATGTATTTATTTTTTCAAGGACATAATGTTTACAAAGGAAATACAAACATTATGTATGCATAGTAAGAATCAGGTCTTGTATTTTGGCACAAACACAAAAGTGCTTAATAACAATACTGCATAACATTTGGCATAATTCAATGGTCAGAAATGGGTCCACGTCCAGTAATCTTTATTTCCACATTTGAGTTGAACTATTTAGTGTTAAATATAAATGGTTACCCACCACTGAGAAAATAGTCAGTTTGCCTAATCTAGTGTTTGATAGCTCATATAAGCATCAGTGAGCCTCATTCAAATTATAAATAATAAGACATGTTTGATTAGAAATGAAGTCGATGTGTGTAATGTCTAAAATAATCTTTCTGTGCAAATATTTAATCTGAAATGTCTTCAGGCTTTTCAGGTTGAATGAGTCTTGCCCCCTCAATCACACTTTGTGGAGCGCTGTCATTTACCTCAAACAAAACGGCAAAACGACAGGCCTAATGTAAAATATAAAACATTTAGCAAAATACAATTAATCAGGTACAAAAGCTATAAACCACAGAGCGTTTTATAAATATGCTGGTTTTCCCATCATGTAATACTTTTTTAATAACACAGGTTCCTCCTCTTTCTTTGTAAAATCAATAACTTATCACTAAAATCGCATTTTATTGTCATAAATGCTAACACAAAACCCAGCTTTCACATTTTTTGGTCAGATGTCATAGCAGTTAAATGCACAATGCATTTATTTATCATGTACAACTTAAAAATATCTTTGGTGGCTACGCAAAAATAAACAATGTCTAAAGGCAATGAAATACAATATGCAAATACAAAGTACAGCATGGCCAAAATGTCTTCGGTTTTGGCTTTCATTCTAAAAATGTTTACATTTATATATAAAGACAATGTAAAAAAAACCCAACACAATAAATTATTTAAGAAGAATGAGCCTCATGTGACTGCATCCCAATCATTCACACAATGCAAACATTAACCACTGAGGTATTTTGTTAATCAAAGTTTTTTGTCAAGCATTATGCACGATGAGAGAGAGAGACATAAAAGTGCATAGGAACTGAACTTGTGTCGAAAACCTAAAGAAACAGCAAGTTCAGTTTGTGGTTTTATTTGGAATACCTTAACATCAAAGTGATAGTTTGGTGAAAAATCAAGTATACATTTCCTCTTCCTTCCCCCAAATATAGTCTATCCATTTAGAAATATTTGGTATTTGAAGTTTACTTCTCTACTATGATGCTAATCTGGGGTGTTGCTAGGCCATTTCAGTGGGCTACATCACCTACTTAATGTTACCCCCCCCCCCCCCCCAAAGTCTATACACCCCCAAATGTTATTCAGCCCCCACAAATGACTGACTATGCCCCCCCCATAAATGTTATTTATCCTGAATGAAAAAAATAAAGTGAAAGTAAAGCATTGGCTGTTTGCCCCTCCCCCTCATTGGCAAAAACCAGACACTCCCTTCGGACTGAGGTTCATTCACCAGAGGACCACACATCTGTAAACACCTCCTGTATTTTAGATTCCATCTGGTTAACATTATCATCCAGTTGCCTAGACTTGATCTCAGGGGAAAATGTATGTGTAAATTTGATTTTTTTCCGCCAAACCGTCCCTTAAACAGAGCCAAAGCTGTTTTAACCTCGCTATAACTTTCTCTTTACAATTCTTTTAAAGAAATATCTTTAGTGTCAATCACAGCAGCAATAATATCTCTCTCCTGTGGTGTTCTGTCACCTGTGGAGAACCCATAGCGGATGAAGTCTGAGATTGTTCTCAATGTAAACGTTGAGTACTTCAGGGCGAAGGGGCAGGGCTAAAAGAGCATCATACGACATCGAGCACCATGTCGTACTGCTGCTCTTTCTTCCTCTTGCCACACTTGGCTATGAGGACCACATACAAAGTCAAAAGCATGACCCAGTAGCTGGCGTACACTATTGCACCAATTATTAACACTATCTTCTCAGACTCGTGAAAGGGCTTTCTCGTGTCCTGGATGACAGTGTAGATGATGCCGACAAACAGAATGGTGAACCAGACCGAGATGGGGATGAGTCCGATGAAGTTCACCACTATTGTTTTCCTCCCCGAGGTGCCCCAGCCTGATTTGTTTATGGTCGCAATGGCAAACATCTTAGCTGGAAGCAGGCTGGACATGTATAACACTGAGTAGAAGGACATGAAGACCATGACGATGTTTCCTCGCAGGCAGCTGGCAAAGGAAGACTTGATTAGTGCCACCGCTTGGACGATGAGCAGGAAGAGTAGGATGTTCCACATCCTACCTTGGAAGAACAGCTGGATGGCGGTGGCGATGAGGAAGAACGGGAAGAACCCAGTGATGACGGCCTCATAGGTCATCCAAAGGTGATGCTTATGAAACCACAGTGAGTTGTAGAGCCACTCTCGGAAGTAGGACTTGCTCCAGCGGGTCTGCTGGTTGAGCCAGCGCAGATACGTGATGGGGGTTTCCGTTAGACATTTGGAGCGTGCTGTGTACTTGGTGGCATAACCCAGGCTCAGGACGCGATTCGTGAGGTGACGGTCATCGCCAAAGCTACAGTGGCTGCCCATGAAAGTCTGATTGTACCAGTCCTCCAGGAACTCATGAAGGAGAGAGTTCCTGTACATCCCCAAAGGGCCACTGATGCACTGCACGCAGCCAAAATATGACTGGCATGCTCGCTCAATGTTGAAAGCCATCCAGTAGCGAACGCTGCTCAGGAAGGATACCCACGATTCATATTTATTCAGGATCTGCAGAGACAAATGAGACAGTCATACATGTGATGCTGAATGTGAATCTTGATCGTATGTCACATGTGGTCATCACGCACCAAATATATAATCTATTTACTCCCCTTCTTCATCTGAAACCCATTCTTGCTGGTGTACAGTTAGCTCATCTGGTGATATACAGTTTGAGTTAGTCATTCTCTAAGCCTGTGTGGCCAAAAACATCTTAAATATTTATTTTTATGTAAAAAAACTGTCATAATTCATATTTACATGACCTAACCTCTCTTTGTCTCTTAGAATTAAAAACCGTTTTTGTTACTGTACCTTTAAGACATAAGCAAATGAGCTTGGTTCTGATTGGCTGCACCTCATTATAAAAACAGTGCAGGCAGAAACAATTTAGATAACAATACTCTACAGAAAATAATACACTTGTCTGGATGTTTTCTGGTGGAGATCCTCCAAACAAATAAAATCTAGACTACAGTGGGCCTGTAGTCAAAAACTGACCAGTGATGAATGCAACCCTGTACACCTGCATAGTGGAGATATAAAGTAGGTGGAGCCAATAATGTGGCAGGTACAAGGTAGGTGTTTATTATTAACACCTAAAAAAGTTCCAGAAAAAGTCAGTAATTATTTAATTGGCATTAAAAAAATTAGCAGACTCATAGTTAATGAAAATTGACATTAGTTCAAAATGTGCAAAGAGTGAAAGTACAGCATGTATCTTTAGATTACCAACTAAGTCTGGATCAGAAACATATACAACAAAATGAGCAAAAACACTATTAGGACTAAATATTAAGCATTTCTAGAGACATGTATTACATGTCAATAAAATCAAACGTTCCTAAAACCACTGACTGACTCACTGTAGATAAATGATAAATGAAGTCCTTTAGGCAACAGATTGGAGGATGCCGATTGGCTAAATTTCTGTTGCTATGCACGTAAATTGTGTCAGCAGGTCAGTGATTGGCTGCTGCTTCTCTGACTGGGTGATACTTCTGTTACCTCAGAAGAGACAAAGAATGAACCAGAAAGCTAATTTTCCCAATATATTTGATGTATTACATGTTATTGTGAGTTTTTAGCACAAACATAGTTAAAGTACGTAGGTATTGATTATTTAACAAATGTTTATTTAAAAACTTTTTCCACCTAGGAGGGTGGTGCTCAAGCGTCATTTATTGGCCAGCTGCCTCTGTTTATATGGCATTTTTATTGTCATTTAGAATAAAAAGCATTTGGAAATCAAATCACAGTTCATTACCACACTTTCATATGTACACATAAATAAAACTCTGTACCTGCACATCTCCCCCGACCCCACCAACCATAGGGTCTTCCTCTAGAACCTTCACCATCTCCACTGAAGACGCAGGGTCCAGCATGGTGTCTGAGTCACACACCTGGAAACACACAGCAAAGGAATAAATTACTCAGGATCTCCTATGAATAATTCAGCATCCAATATGAATAATTCAGTACCTACTACAAATTATTCAGTATCTACTTAAATAGTGAGTCTGCATCTGTCTATTATCTTATTGGCTTAATCCTGGTCAGGGTCACAGTGAGTCCCCTACCCCTTCACCAGGGCAGGGCATCATCCACTTATGCAGGACAGGGTATCCCTCTACTCAGTATCCATTATGAGTTATTCAGCATACACTAGAAATTACAATTCTAATATCACTCAGCACCTTTAATACTGAATAACCATTACAGTGATAGCTACACAGATAAATATATTATACCATTCATGAAGTGTTTGGTGTTGTGATGTAGTAAATGATCACACTGTACTAAAGCTAATGCTGAAGGCTGATTTAGTGGTCCAGGCTGCTGACATGCTTTGCTGTTTTTAGTCCTGAGCTGGTGTAAAACAGAGCAGCAGAACTCACATGTACACAGAAGTGCTTTGTGTGCTGGTTAAAGCTGCTCTCTTAGGCTGTTTTTGGGTTCAGTGTTTTTAGGCCATTAAAGATGGCGGCACAAACATTACTAAACTCGCAGCAGTGCTCATGTGTGATGTGTTTCTGAATCAGTGCTTTGCTGTTTGAATGGAGAGTGACCTCATGTATGGCCAACATGTCTGAGAAATGTTTACTGTGTGTCACTTCCAATGTGTTTTTTTCTTAATTAATAGCTAATCAATGAATGTTGTTTACTGAATAGAGTTAAAACAACAACAACAGTAATAATAATGATCATAATCATCCATCCATCCATTATGCCATCTGCTTAATCCTGATCAGGGTCGCGGTTAGTACCCTACCCCCTCACTGGGCACAGGGCAGGGCATTACAGACTATTCTAACTAAGCCCAGGACAGGGCACCAATCCATCACATGGTGTTATAATAATAATATCAGTAATAATAATAATAATAATAATAATAATAATAATAATAATAATAATAACAACAACAACAGTAATAATAATAATTTATTATTATTATTATAACAGTAATAATAATAATAATAATAATAATAACAGTAATAATAATAATAATAATAATAATAATAATTATTATTATTATTATTATTATAGTTATAACAGTAATAATAATAATAATAATCATCATCATCATCATGATCATCATCATCATTGTCATCATCATCATCATTGTCATCACACAATCATGTGAACAGCACAGTTCTAGTATTATAGTCTGAATAAGGTCTTAAAGGTCTAAACTTAGTCTGATACAGGCTGAATCTGAGAGTAAGACCTGCACTTTGATGGAGGGGAAGTGTGTGTCGCTCTTATTAAACATCTGATCAGAAATAGACTGTTATATGTTAAATTACTCACATGGATGACCTCTGTTGGCTCCTGTAGGGAACATTTACTGTTTACAGACTATGCCGCTGTAGAGACAGGACTAGAAACTGACCTTGATCTGGTTTAGACTGACTGTGTCAGATTTCCGTGTACCTGTAATCATAATCACTGACCTCTCATCTTAGACTGTCTCTTGACCTTCAGCTGAATATGATCAAATATACTTTTACTGTAAAAATGATCAAATTAAATACATCCAGATTTTAATCCAAATCAGTTCCCTTATTTGTTAAAATTTTAAGGTAAATGTTTCATTACTAACCATCGCTTTGAATTATCTCGCTGATCAGCACACAATGTAGTTAGCTGATAGAATAAGAGTTTTTTTGAGATTAGATATTCTTTTTACGGAGGACAGTTACAGAGTGTACCTCTTCAGAAGATAATGCTCTGCCATGATAAGAGCAAATGTCCTAAAGAATAATAGTAACACACAATACTTGTATTAGAAACTGACATCACAGCTGCACATCCGTTCTTAAAAGGCTGAACATGTCATTTAAAACCATTTAAAGTGGCAATAAGATATGGATGATGGATGACTGGATAGAGCATTACTGATAGGTCTTATCTTATAGGTTAGTGTACTTTTACTTGTAAAAGCATCATATATCATTAGGATAAATAGTCAAATCACGTCCTTGGCGATAGCTTTGCACTCTGCTACAACTGACTGGTGTGCTCGCTTATTTATACATGCAGTGTTACTTGGCATGTGTGACGTCTTGGGCTGAGTCCATTTCATATATATATATATATATATATATATATATATATATAGTTTTATAATCCCTCACGTTGAGCCTGTATTCTACAGGTTAAGGATTAGCAGAGAAATAAACAAACACTTTAAATTTTATCAGCAAGAACGCATTATGGAAAGGTCGCAACCTCTCTATTTTGAGCCTGATGCCACTCAAAATTGCATCATCCTTTGAGACCCCACAGTGTGAGAATATCCTGGTAGTAGCCACGACAGATTGGTGATAAGTTAAAGGCAATTATACTCAGTGCAGAGGGCAAAGGTCAGGAACTTCATTGGAACCAGGTGGTGTCAGGACGAAAATGTCACCATTTGTAAGTTTCCCAAGAGTCCTGACATGATTACCTGCATATAAAAAGCTACAGGCTGGCTTTCAGAAACAAGGCCATTCTTTCATTAGACTTGTTTCCTAACAGCGAGCAGCAGACGGCTCTACAGCGAGAAGCAGATGTTTGCAGCACTCGCCTTGAACACAGACACTTTTGTTTTGTCTCATGAACCTCACAAGGTCAGCTTTGGGTCCTTTATTTGTAAACCTGAGTGATGAGCAAAGTTAAGAAGGAGGAACAGCATGACATTTATGATGATATGAACTACATTCACAACTAAGTGGAGGCACCTAATGTCGTTGTGCTGCAGTTTCATTTAGATCATGATATGCTCAGTATTTTACAAAAATTCTGTATCAAAAACAGCATCACTACATAAATATACTATATTACTGTCATACAGTTTAGCATATACTCAGAAAACAACGTGGGTTGGGCCATGATCATGTGTAACACTGCATTTGTGTCAGTCTTCCTTAGTGAGATGACATTAAAGGTATTATTCTGTGTCCTAAAACACAGAGCAGATGGTTCTGTTCCAAACTCAGCTCAGTTAAGGCACTTATGTTGGCCAGAAGTGGGTTTTCTATCAGGGACACCACATCCATTAGTCTGTGAGGCTTTAGTTAAGTTCTGGATGAAGCCTTAGAGAAGTTCTGGTGATGCATTTTACAGAAACTATGTCGGTGACCATTGAGTTCTTGTGTTTGTTTCAAATATCAGTCTCACAATTTCAGTTCTAAATAAAAAATACATTTTTGGGGGACCTGTGTACCTCAGAGAGACTCACCTGCACATAATCCACACTCCTGCCCAGCGCTTTAAAGGCCGTGTACATGACCTCTCTCTTCCCACCCCACTTCTGCATGATGCACACACATTTATTGTTGAGAACAAGGCGAGAAACCTGCTGCAGGCTCTCGGCATACGTCTCCTCGGTTTCTTCGGGCCCACGCTGGTGATAATTGCTTTTCCAGATGTAGGTGGCCGCCTTGTCTCGGCCCATTATCTCCCGAAAGATGTCCATCATGTAGTTGTCCTCGTCATTATTCCCATCGATCACCATGATCACCTTTATGCCTGGGTAGGTCAGCCTTTTAACTGATACTAAACACTTTCTCAAGTAGTTAGGGTCTTCCTGGTATGCGGCGATGCACAGGGCCAGCGTTTTGTTAAGTTTTATGGGCGTCTCCAGAGACCGCCTCATGTTTCTGTGCTCCAGCAGAGCAAAAAAGCTCTGGATGATGAGGTGAACTACCAGAATGGCTCCATAAAGCCCAAAGGACATGTAATTGCCCGTAGTGGTGAAGAACTGATAGCCCATGATGTAGGCCGTGGAGATCCCCACAAGCAGAGAGACACCAAACAGTGTAGTCCCAATAATCCTCAGGTAGGTGATCACTTTATCACATCTCATCTGAAAACGACAACAGAAGAGTTGAGGTTAGTAATAATATGGTTTGGTCAACTCTACAAGATGAAGTGATACAAATATTTTATATGATTTTCAGTTTTAAAGTCAAAAATAAATTTGATTATATTTTTTTTTTCGCCAATTTTCTCCCTTTTCCAATGTGGTAGTAATAGCCAATTTTGCCAATTAACCCATCCCATCCACTAGAGGACTCTCCCTATCACTGTGCACTGTCCCTGACACTAGGAGGGTGAAGTCAAGCACACACCTCCTCCGCTGCATGTGATACAGTCACCGCCTCTTTTCCAACTACCGCTGATACACCATCACTGGGGAGCCTAATGCGCTCAGAGGACAGTGCAGCATCTCTAGTTTTGAGTGGACCAATCAGTAGACGTCTGAGCCAGCGGACATTGCAATGTGAGAGTGATAGAGAGAGAGAGAGAGAGAGAGAGAGAGAGCACCATCTACCCACCCAGAGAGAGCACTGCCAATTTTTGCTCTCTGTGGGAATCGGCTGTTGATGACAAACAGCATGACCGGGATTTGAACTCGCGATCCTCTCTTCATAGTGTCAGCGCCTTAGCCTGCTCTGCCACTCTGAGCCAATCAATTTGATTATAAACTTAAAATAATACACACAAAATACTCAACTCAGCAAAAAGCTTAATGTGGGAGTGTTCACAGAATAAGCCACACCCCTCCAATTTATTCAAAAAGGTGAGTTTTGAAAACTTACAGGATGTTACAGTTTCCATGAAAAATACAATATAGAGATAATCATATCCGTGGTAAACACAAGGACATAATGATTGGATTATATTTACCAAATTCACGGCTGTGCAAGTCGTGTGAAATGCAAGGAAACATGAAATGAGCCTTTTTCCATGAAATAGTTCATCAGCTTGGAAATGCTGCGAAAATTCTGTGAAACACTTAATTGCTGGTTCTGACAACAGCATAGCATATAGAAGCTATTTAACATTTTGGATTCATGTAAGCATAAAACATTCATCTCAAGAACAATGAAACTTTGATGCTCAAGCTGAATTAAAGCAATATTTTCCCAGGTTAAGTGAGCTGTAGCTCACGGACATGCAACGCTACATCATACCTAGTACACTTGCTGACCGTGATCACTTATCTTAATAACAGACGTAACATCTGCTCGAGTTTCATGATTTCAGATGCTGCACAAGATGATGACGAGACAAGTTGTCTCTTATTTTATTGCAAAACTGTCCTTATCTGAATACTGATTAAGACTGAGCAACAGTATCATATCATGTATTCTCAGCATTCTGACCACAGTCCTTCGTGATTAGTCTGGTTTGAATAAAGATTTATAAAAAAATTAAAATATGGTAATTTGCAGCAATCGTACAAAATATCACAAATAATATCAGGAAACCAGAATAACAGTTAGGGATCGGGTTAAATAAATGCAGCCCTAAGATATATTTCAAGAAAAATGTTATTGCTCAAATGTTGCTCTTTCATGTCTCAGGAGACTTCAAATATTCTTATTGGAGAAGCAGCATGAGATGAAAGGGAGATATTTCAGTCGCACAGGTATCTCCTAGATGAGAAATGGTTGATTCCATAGACGTGATCGTTATCTGAGCAAATCGGAGCACAGTGTGAGACTTCACTGAGATTCGTACTAACTAAAGCGATACATGTGCGCTAAGGTCTGCTATGACAAGATTTATTTTATCCATATTGTGCAATCCTGCCTCATAAAAACCACACAAGCTTCTCTTCTACAAGATACATGAGCAGAACATCTCAGACAGTGTAGTATATACCCCCCCCCCAATGTCTGAGAGGTCTCTATAGCTGCTTGTTCCAACTTTCCTCACTAATGCATTTCTCCATCTGCTTGGCAGACAATGTTGCAGAGCACCACCCTCTGACATCATCTGTTTATATCTCCGTGGGAACACACTGAGCAGCAATTTTTTGGGGTGGGGGGGGGCTACACTGAAGACCCTCTGTGCTGTTAGTGCACGGGAAGAGCCCTTCTCGCTAATGAGTGCCTTTTTGAATAATCCAGCTCCAAACAGTGCGATCTTTCTCTCATGGCTCACGTGCACACATCTGGATTCTTTCCTCTCTGGCTGAGGTCATGCAGCTGCTCTGACTGGGGTGGAGCTGTTTGTAAGTGAGGCTGATATGACCGACTCTAACAGAGTGTGAGTTTAACTGGCACGTGCCGAAGCCTTTAGCGTCATCACTGCGTTTACAAGACCCTCGGCCTGGCTGCTTTCACCCTAACAGACTCCACCTTACACCAACACACACACACACACACACACACACACACACACACACACACACACACACACACACACACACACACACACACACAGAGCTGTCAGGCAGTGTTACAAATCTCATTTACACAGTTTTTAACCCCCACTCCAAATCAGCTGAGATGGGTTTGATGCTTTTATTAGGGTTCTTAAATGTCCAGATTGGTTGTCAACAGGGAAGTACTAGATTTGATTCAACATTTTGTCAATGTGATTGCACACAACGGAATTTGACCTCCACATTTAACCCATCTGTGCAGTGTAACACACACACTAGTGAACACACTAGGCTGTGAGAATATGTGCCCAAAGCAGTGGGCTGCCCTATCCACAGCACCTGGGGAGCAGTTGGCGGTTAGGTGCCTTGCTCAAGGGCACTTCAGTCATGACCTGCCCAGGGAATCAAACCAGCGACCTTCTAGTCACAAGACTAGATCCCTAACCACCAGACAATGGTACACAGACATATGTACCTTCTAGAAAAGTGCAGAATGGCTGTCCACCCAATATCACTTCTCCAAAATAACCATCAACATATCATTTAAAAAATCCAATGTTTTATGTCTATGTCTTATAAAACTGATATCCTACCGAGCGCCTGATAGTCTGGTGCAAGTTCCATAACCCCACTTCTGCATTAACCCCTGGGTTACCATGTGTATTGAAAAGATGTTTGTGGTGGTGTTTTAGACATTACACTGAGTTTTACACAGCAGTATTCTATGAAACTAGATGAGCATGTAGTAGAAGCAGTTAGTAAACCCCAGCAGATGGTGCCCTGTGTTGGCCAAAACAATCACATCACAAGACGTTTTTTAGGACATTCTGGTATGTTTTTCAATTAACTTGTGACAAGACACCAAATACAAGGACCGTCTTTGGAAAACTGGGTATAAAGTGCAGGCTGTGGATGGAGGAGGGATGCAACATGTGTATCAGAATGTGGCTTTATTGACAAAACTCAAACCTGTAGCGGTGAGACAAACTTGAAACCTTGACATGAAAACGTACATACACATGCACATTGACTGTGAAACCCAGGGTTAAATAGCAAACCATAACGAGAGCTAATGAGATGGCAGGGCTGTATAATGACATGATGTAACTGGGGGGTGGAGACACGAACATAGAAGTCAAGTACGGCATGTGTGAAATATAAACAAAAGCACTTGGCATACAAAAATAAACCCAGAACACATGGACTAAGACACAGACTTGGATGAGGCAGAGTCAGGGGTATGACACTGGGATGTGTAGTTCCCCTAAGCCACAAGGCTATTGTATCTCACAAGTAATTAAAGCTAATAGCTATCAAGTTAGCTTTGTGCTAAATCATCAACCATAAATCACACAATTAGCTTGATGCTAGCTGTTAGCTCCCATTACTTCTTCCCCAGATTAGCTTTCCTGGCTGAATACAAACCACCCATTTTTGTTCGTAATGGTTTTATAATGGTCTCTAATGGTCTTAAATGGTGTTCTGATATTGTGAAAATTGTAAAGGATTCTAATGTGACTTGTGACTGGTTTTAGACACTTCTAATACTTTTCTAATGGGATCTAAAGGTGTTCTACAGCAAGTTTTATGGAAAGCCAGTTCCCATTACTATTTAACTGTAATTGGTAGAAACTGAAAAATTTATTTTAATGCCTAAATCTGCTCCATGGGTTGTCACAGCTCTTACTTTTCTGTCCCATAATAAACATTTGTAAAGATGCTAAGGATCACCTGAACAGAGAACCATGGTGCATGTGTTATAAGGATGTGAGGGTTAATTAAATGTGCAAGTGATACTGAAAGTAACGTCCTCTGTGCATGAAATCATTGCTCTTGTTTACTCCAGAGATGACGGCTTAACCCTCACAGACTGACATGTCCTGCACATGGGACGGTTCTCTTTCGTGAGACTATCCTCTCATTCTTAGAAATGACATAAATATGATACTTTAAGGAGTAGGTGTGTACTGCACTGTGTGTGAACATCAGTGATCAGTACATCAATGATCCCCAGTGTCTTAGCCTGTAAAAAAGTGGTGGTCCTAACCTTAATACAGTTACATTTCAACAGATGTGTAAATAATTTAAAGATCTATAGATTGTATAAAGTGAGACCAATTGTTGCAGTTAAAATAAATATTAAACATTGAGTTTAGTTTTTTCCAGATAATTAAGGCAGTTTGTTTGTTTTTCAGAGCTCATGGTGCAAGCGTAAAGTTGGGGTTAATGCAGGAGGAGAGGATGCAGGGGTAGAGTCCAAAGAAACAGGCTTTACTCACAAAAACTGTCTGTGACTACAAAACAAAGCTTGACTGTGAACTAAAGATGATGACATAAACACGTAATGACCAACATGAGTGTAGACTTTCACATATTCACGCACATACATTAACGCACATTCAGTGACTGACAAGGGATTCAGAAACACGAGGGAGCTTATATAGCACGCTTAATTAGACATGGGATGACACGACAGGGCTGTAGAATCACATGATGTACCTGGGGGTGGAGGCATAAACAAGACACGTGGAAGATGTAAACAAACAAACACATGGAGACAAGGACTGCACGTGTAAAATGTAAACAAAAGCACATGGCAGGACGAATTGATGAGGGCGGGGACATAGAGACACGACATGACGGTAAACAAAAGCACATGGCAAATGTAAATATACCCAGAACACGTGGACAAAGAGAGATATATGGATGAGGCTGAGGTGGGGGTGTGACAGTGCCTTTGCAGCAGTAGTCTGTGATGGAGTGCTTGATTATCACATCAAACCGCTCTATTATTACAGACATAATTTAGTTTAAAATTTTCAGCATGGTTAATGTCAAAAGCAGCCATATGCTTTATAAATACATCACACAGAAGAGATAAACTTTATATAAGTCTGATTTTTAAGCTCATTGAGACTTCTCAACATCTTTGGATACTGGAGCATAGACAAACCCTTAGGGTGGCTTCCTAGACCCAGATTAAGTTTAAGCCTAGGCTACATAAGATTATTAATGGTGAATCATCTTAGGATTTGTAATCTAGTCTAAGGCCTGAGAGGCCATCAAAACGTGTACTCGTTTCATCATTAATAACATTTAAACCAGTAATCATTTCATCATTAATAACATATATTACATCAACACTCTTATTATCTTTCAATTAAGACAGAATATCAGACGCTATGTTCAGTATCAGTTTTGGTAATTAAATTTTGTATTGTTCCATCTCTATTCTATACAACTGCATTTAGAAACTCTACATTTAAGAATGCTGGTGGAGATCTTCTTCAGAATGCTTCCTTCACTCTTGGGTGGGCACTGAACTCTGGGAAAGAACCACAGCCACCTCCCAAATGAACAATCCAACCTCCAACACATTCATCATTCTCCCAGCTCTTCAGCTCTGGAGGTCTTCTCAGGTCAGACGTTGCTTCTTCTGATGTCTGGCTTTAAGAGTTTCCCTCACCTCTGCTTCCTGCCCGTCACTCCAGCCTTAACGGCCATTCTTATGCTAATACAGAACTGTCATGTGTGACTCTGGACAGCTCATGCAGGCCAAACCATGAAGAACCCAGGAGTACATACTGGTACACATGGAGAACAGTATAAATAACCAGTACACTGATCTCAAAAAGTGAAAACTGCAAACATAAAGTCTTAAAAATGCTTGGTGTATTATTTTTGTTGTCTATGTTGCAGTATCATGTACCATACAGTAAAACAGCAAAACTCAGAGTCAAATTGGTGGAACTAAAGAGAACTGCATGTACAACAAGCCAGAGTATAGAATTTATTGCCAATTTTGAGCACTGAAGTTTGGATACTTTTGAATACTTGGCACAACTGACTTATTTAAAGAAACTGAACTGTGCTGAAATGTGGGATCTCATGATTCACTCATTTGTTTATCGTTTCCTAAAGAATCAAATCACATCATTGCAAGAGCGGAGATTTAAACCCCAAGAAAGACTTTCAGGAGAACAGTCAGAGGCACTGAGTAGTGAGGCTGTTGCTGAGTCACAAGTAAGGATGTAGCAATCACTACTAAAGATCACTAATCATGAGTAAGGATGCTGAAAGAGGTGTAATTATTGTGTGATAGCTGTGTGCATGTTTATAGCGAGAGTTCCTAGACTCAGGTCTCCACCTAAATTACTGTGGTAAGGTCTAACTGTGGGAGCAGATGATCTGCTAACTGTAGCTGCTCTACAGTGACACCACTGCATGTGGGATGTGCACTAATTCAGGATGTTTGGGATTTACGATTTGGCCATGTGGTGCTATTCACTAAATGGGAGGTGCAGGTCAGAGATTTGGATGAATTAAGAAGATGAGTGAGGTTAATGAACCTTCAGCTTTGTAAAACATTTCCATTAGCATCATCATCAGTCTTTCAAAACAGTAAGCAGCTTCATAACTCCAGCAATTACACGAACATCACCATCAGCAGTGCTAGTAATTATAGTAGTGCGGTGCTTAAATGAGGCCCATGCCTAACATAGGTTGACACAAGACTTTGCAACTTTTGTTACTTTTGTTACTTGTTGCTGTGCCAAAAAGTGAACCTGAACAGCAAACGAGTCTTGGCCCAGTTCTGGCCCAAACTTACAACTCTCATTAGCCCAAATACTGCTGTGCAATGACTTCATCTGAATCCAGATCCCATATAACAGCCCAAATTGAACCCAAATTAAACCATAATTTAGGAATAAGACCGTTGACTGTAGTTGGGCCAGTTTTGGGCCCAAAGTAGAAAGGACAATGAAAGATTTAACACAAGTGATTGTATTTGGGCCACAGAACTCAAACCTTAAACATGCAGTTTAGATCCACATCACTGTCATAATTGATGACCATAAGTTCCTTAATTGGGTTTTATTTGGGACAGAATTGTCTGCTATCTGTGATGTATATTAATAAATAAAAATGTTGTTAACCCAATGACATCACTACTTACAACACATGTACTTTGTTTTTTTTAGGCCATTGTGAACACAAAGCCATATGCTGTTATCAAACATACTTGTGGACTTGTTCAACCCAAACAAAAAGCTATAAAATAATAATAAAGCTGTTATACTTTTTATTTATTACTAAGTTTTTATTCATTTTCATTCATCCAGAACTTGCAGATGCTCTAACTAAACATGATGGACAAATTAAGTTGACCAAAACCAGACCTCCCTTACCTTAACCAACACCTCCCCATCCCTTACCTTAAGTGGTTTATGGACCATGATGGTAATACCATGGCTCAGTGTAATGAAAGGTCAGGGTAAAAGGTGCCATGGCATGGTATTACAACTATCATGGCATGACAATACTATTAGAATACTATCATGGTATCCAATACTGATCAAATACAGCAGATCTAGATATATTAGAATGACAGTATCAGTGCAGTATTACTGTTCTAGTACCATGATGATATACAAAATCAGAAGTGACTTTCTGGACCATGAATGATAGTAAAACACCTCTCCATCCTAACGTAAGCTGCTTTTGGACAGAACCATGTCTACTACAATGGAAGGTCAGGGTAAAGGGTATGATGGTACTAAAATATCTGCATGGTTATACAAGTAGATCTACTAAATTACATCAACATTGGATAACATGATAATATTGCAGTTCACTCTTAAAAAAGATGGTTCTTCAAAGGTTCTTTGGAAAAGAAAATGGTTCTATATAGAACCATGAACACTTAAAAAACCCAAAGGGTTCACTGGTGAAAGGGTTCTTCAGAATGATGAGGAATGTGGTTTTGAATGGTTCTATGCAGCACCAAAAAGGGTTCCTCTGTTATCAAAAGCTTGTAACAATTACAAAAAGGTTAGAACCATATACAGCACTTTACTCATAAATCTGAAGAACCCTTCCACCATGCAAAGAACTCTTTGAATCTTCTTGGTTCTATATACAACCATTTTCTTTACTAAAGAACCTTTGAAGAACAATCTCTTACCATTGTAGTACCATAATACATTTTATCTTGACCTTCCATTGTAGTGAGCCATGTTATTATCATGATAGTGTCCAAAAGTGAGTTTTTGGTCAAGAAGGTCATGAATCATGTTGGTCCTGGAACTACAATAATGGATCTAGATATTGGATGATGCTAGCTGATTAATGAATTAGTTCATTCAGATTAATTAAGGCATAGGATACCTGAGTGATGTGTTAAATCACAGTTCTGAAAGTATTATGGGCTCATTATTAGACATGAAATAGCATCACTGCATAGACACAGCGTGGAGAGATCATCTCCATTCATTCATTCATTCATCACCAGCGTCCAGCTCTGAGAGTGTAGGACAGCCCGGTGGCTCTGAATGAAGCAGAGCTGACTGATGGACTGGGGTCGTACCTTGGTGTCTCTTGGCTGGATGCTATCAGATGAGGAGGCTCCGTTTGCAGGACAGTATCTGCGCCAACTTTGTGGATGAAGCTGCTCGCCAGGTTCGTGGAGAAAGCTGCATTAAAACTCCTTTGTGAGAAAAGCAACAGTGTGCTGCTGTATCCACGTTGTCCCATGTACTTCAAGTCGAGGTCTTTCTCCACCTCCTCACATGCATGAAGCATGCATCAAGTTTGGCAAAGTCTGAGAGTCATAATACTCATAATCATAGGCATCATCAGCATCATCAGCATCATCATCAGCACAGTATTAGATGATGGTTCAAGTTTTCCGGTAAATGTGAACTGAGCTCAACTCTGCGTCTTAATTTGGTCCAGACGCCTCACGTTTATGTCTCCTGAAGCTCATACATTTGTACGAGTCTTTAAACCGGGACTTGTTTTAATAAGGGGGAAGGTTCAGGGATAAAGGAGGAGCAAAGGAGGAGGGGAAAAAGTGCTACTCATTCAAACTTCTGAGCTGGAGATGTTCGCCCACTAAGGCTGAAAGACTATCTTTACTGCCAGCAGTATTTCAAATAAACTCTCCTTACATTATCTCTAAATGGCTAGACTGTTAAAACACCCCTAGGGTATATTTATAATGTAATCAGTGTCAGATAAAGGTGGGGATAAAAGTAAGGCATTCAATCTCGTTAACTTTGTTTTCGCATTCATGTGCGCGTGTGATAATCTCATGCATTGGCCATTCATTGGGTAATTACCCATTTAAACCAATGTGGATTGAGTGTAATGCGTATGTCTGCCAGCAGGGGGCGCCACATAATTCAGAGTGAAGCGTCTAGAGCTCCGTGTTTAAATGCACGTTGGTGCTGTTATGCCATAAAGAGCATTTCAGTGGAAGGTTCTAAAGATCAGTTCTATGCATAGTAGTGTTTATAATCAGCTTGAAGATGTAAGTATGTAATATTTACACTTGCACAAGTATAATAGACATATGGTTTGCTCATTTTGTCCAACAAATGCCTGCTAAATTCAAAAGTGAGATTGTGTGTCCACTGGGATTAGCGCCAGTGAAGTCTGGCAATAGTCCATTCATGTGAAAACCCAGTTCCTCATGTGTTAATTTGGGCCAGTGTTTATTTGGGAACGGAATACACAATGGCCTGGCCATCAAAAAAGCCAGGGGTTGCCTGAGGCTAAGTTGTGCGCTAATGCTAATTCTGCTAGACTCCCAGGGAGGTAGGCAGAACATGAAGGCTCTGTCTTCTGCTAGTAGTCCGGAGAGGCGCTGAGGGCTAGGAGCTGATGAGTTTAATGCCTGGAGGACTTTTCTACTCCTAACTGACTTTGATGAACAGCAACCATATGTTCTGCTGACTCACTTAAAGCCCCTGGACCATGTAGGCCCTCTACGGGGCCACACAAAACTCCATTGTGCTTCCTTCTTTTTTCTTTGCGTATGGATCCTATCCTTCTCCTCCAACCACCCTAAATACCACCTAGGGGTCCACACTGTGCGTATGGGCCAAGACTTGAGAGAGAGTTTACTTTAGTTTTAGTTTGATAGACCCGGAAGGCTCTTTGTTGATTCCTCCCCGAACAATGGCAACATTGAGAGCCCATGTGCTGCCCATTTGGCATTCTGTTTTGATCAAAGACACTGATGTAGGCTAGTTATTGTTTCGCATGGGATTGGAACCAGAAAGTATATAGCGAAACGTTTCAGAAGTGAGGCTCCATTGTTGGCAGCGGTTTGCTGCTTTTTAACCCAAGATTAAAATATTCAGCTGTGCTTAAGTCTCCCTTTACAACCATCGTCTTCTGTCTGTTTTGCTCCTGAAGTTCAAAGCTAGCTCTGCTTATGCCTAAACACTGACATTCCCAAGTGGAAGAGCTTTGCCTAGCTTTGCTTAGAGCATCACCAAGACGTTCCTCACTGAAGTGTCTGGTCGATGAACTACTCGGAACTGCCAAGCATGACTCTGAATAATGTTCAGATGCCAGTGCTAATTCAGCTATGAGGAAAAGATGCTTGACTTTGAGTGGTGCTTGTTGGCCTACTACATAGTTCCTGCACATTTTTGTGTTTATGCTACTCTAGTGCGCACTTAGGCTCATCAGGAAGCATTAGAGCAGATGACATCTTAACCACTACTGTAAACAATTCCATAAGACATTAGCTCCAAGGCTAATGTAGCTATGAAGTACGGGTATCAAGTAACACTTACTTGTGCCAAATTAACAGATAATCTTGATCATGCCTGATTAATACAGTTCTGACACTATTTAAGACATAGTCAAAAATTCTGGAACAAATATAGTCCAAACAAGGTCATTTAGGGCCACAGTTGGCCCATTTGAACTCTTTGACACATGTGGCCCAAATACAACCTACCATGTGAAATGTTGGATATCCATTTCTATTTTGAGCCAAAACTGGCCCAACTATGGCCAGCTAAATGTACCATGTGAGTGTTTTTTTTTATTTGGGTTAAATTTAGGCTGCTCTGTCACCCAGGTTTGGGTGAAGGCATGATTGTCATTACATGGTGGTCTGTAGGCTGATGAAAGTATTGAGTGTGGCCAGATCTGGGCTGTAACTTATTTGCTGTTAGAGATATTATATCACTTTTATCTGTAAAATGAGTTCATGTATGTTACAGTGACACACGACTGAATTTTGAACATTATTATGTTGTACAATCTGAGAACCTGACTAGCTCCAGTGTAAAAGACTAGCACAATGCTAATTGGTAGGGTATAGGTAGGGTGACCATATTTTCATTTGGGAAAACCAGGACACCTTGGACCGGGGGGGGGGGGGCTTGCAATAGCATATTT
>BRDA01084008.1:0-13862 GCA_036984385.1 Crenuchus spilurus | reverse complement strand
TGTCTCTCTCTCAGTTTTTCTCTCTCTCACTGTCTGTCGCTCTGTCTCTCTCTCAGTTTTCTCTCTCTCACTGTCTGTCTGTCGCTTTGTTTCTCTCTCTGTTTTTCTCTCTCTCACTGTCTGTCGCTCTGTCTCTCTCTCAGTTTTTCTCTCTCTCACTGTCTGTCGCTCTGTCTCTCTCTCTCAGTTTTCTCTCTCTCACTGTCTGTCTGTCGCTTTGTTTCTCTCTCAGGTTTTCTCTCTCTCACTGTCTGTCTGTCTGAGTATCTTTCTGTCTCTCTGTATGCATTCCAACACGGCTAAATAACACACTTGACCATGTGTACACCAACATTAAAGACACTTATAGAGCCGTGCCCCACCCCCACCTCGGGCTCTCTGACCACATCTCCCTCCTGTTTTTTCCTGCTTACCACCCTCAACTGCGACACTCCAGTCCCACACAAAAGACTATCACTGTGTATCCCCGCGACGCAGACGCTGTGCTACAGGACTGCTTTGACTGGACAGACTGGCAGGTTATCAAGAAGGTTGCTGAGAGTGAGGGGGAACTGGACCTGGTAGATTATACATCTGCTGTCCTTGGGTACATCAGCAAGTGTGCAGGTAACATCACCACCACCAAGACTGTGACCTGCTACCCGAACCAGAAACCCTGGGTAAATGCAGAGGTGCATTCTCTGCTGAAAGCTAGGGATGCTGCCTTCAGGTCCAACAAGCCACAGGGACTCAGATGGGCTAGAAGAGAGCTGACTGCAGGTGTGAAGAGGGCAAAAGCTGCATATGCTCAGAAAATCCAGGTACATTTCACCTCCCAGGATCCAAGGAGCATGTGGAGGGGCATAAGGTGCATGACAGACTACAAATCAAAGGATGCATAATGCCCCAATGACTCCGCCCTGCCCGAGGCTCTCAACAAATTCTACGTCTGGTTCGAGAACCCCAACACCCCCTCAAACACCAGACTCACCCTGGCACCTGGAGAAGTGCCCATCAGCATGACTCCAGCTGAAGTAAGGAGGGGAATCGACCCTTGAAAGGCGGCCGGTCCCGACAACATCCCTGGTCGGGTGTTAAAAGGACTGCGCAGATCAGCTCTCTGTAGTCCTGGCAGACATTTTTAATACCTCCCTCAGCCAGGCAGTTGTCCCCACCTCCATGAAGACTGCCACCATCATCCCGGTCCCCAAGAGCTCCACAGTGTCAGGTCTGAATGACTACCGGCCAATAGCCCTCATGCTGATAGTCACAAAGTGTTTTGAAAGACTGGTTATGTCCCACATCAAAGCCACCATCAACATCACTGTGGATCCTCACCAATATGCCTACAGGAAGAACTGTTCTACAGAGAATGCCATTTCCTCCGTAGTCCACACCGCCCTCACCCACCTGGAACAGAAGGACTCCTTCGTCTGTTTGTTCTTTGTGGACTTCACATCAGCCTTCAACACAATGGTTCCTCAGACCCTGACTCACAAACTCTTTTCACTCAGACTGAACGCTTCCCTCTGCAACTGGGTCTTGGACTTCCTGACCAACAGACCACAGTCTGTTAAGATCCACAACATCACCTCCTCCACCTTAACAGTCAGCACTCACTCCCCTCAGGGCTGTGTGTTAAGTCCCATTCTGTTCACTCTGCTCACATATGACTGCTCACCTACCCAACCAGGATGTCATATTGTGAAGTTTGCAGACGACACAGCTGTGGTTGGATGCATCACAAAAAGTGATGAATCTGGCTACAGCAGGAAGTGAAACAGCTGGAGGGCTGGTGCAGAGAAAACAACCTCTGCATCAATGTAAAAAAAGATGAAGAAGATGATTGTGGACTTCAGAAGAAACCAGCATTGCCATGTCCCCCCCACACCTCGTAGGATCTGAGGTGGAAGTGGTCCCCAGCTACAGGTACTTGGGTGTACACCTGAGTGACAACCTCACCTGGAGCAACAACACTTCCAGTCTGGTCAAGAAGGCACATCAGCGACTCTACTTCCTCAGACGGCTGAGGCGAGCTGGTCTCGGAACCTCAGTTCTCAGATCCTTCTACAGATGTATGGTGGAGAGCGTCTTGTGCTCCAGCATCACCGTGTAGCATGGCAGCTGCTCTGCTGCAGACAGGAAATCTCTGCAGAGGGTGGTGAAAGCTGCACAGAAGATTGTGGGAGTCAGCCTCCCCACCACCACGGACATCTACATCTCTAGATGCAGAAAAAGGGCCACCTGCATCATGAAGGACCCCACCCACCCAGCACACTCACTTTTTGTCCCGCTCCCTCTGGCAGGAGGCTGCGGTCCATAAAGTGTAAAACCACTAGACTGAGGAACAGCTTCATTGCAGAAGCTGTTAGACTCTTAAACTCCACTTAGGAAACACACACACTGCACTGACACTTTATTACACTTGGTCACTTTAACTGATGCTGCTAATACTTGGTCATACAGTGTATCACAAAAGTGAGTACACCCCTCACATTTCTGCATATATTTAAGTATATATTTTCATGGGACAACACTGACAAAATAACACTTTGACACAATGAAAAGTAGTGTGTGCAACTTATATAACAGTGTAAATTTATTTATTCTTCCCTCAAAATAACTCAATATACAGCCATGTATCTTGCTGCTAATATCCCCATGCCATGCACAATACTCGGAACATTGTACAGTCGAAGTTAGCTATACTCTTGTCCAATACTTCTCTATAGAGTGTACAGTCTATATTCACATTGTATAGTCTACATTTACATCTGTATAGTCTATACTACATCTGTATATATTTATAAAGGCTTTTTATATTTATATCAAGCTACTACACTGGGTAAAACTGGGACCTTGGGGATGTAATTTTGTTCCACCTCATGTACTACATGTGATGCGAATGACAATACAGTTTCCTTGAATCCTTGAATCTTTCTTAATGTCTCTCACTGTCTCTCTGAGTCTCTCTCTTTCTCTCAATGTCTCCCCTTCTGAGTGTCTCTCTCTGAGTGTCTGTTTCTCACTGTCTCTCTGCCTAATCTAGTCTCTCTCTCTGTCTATCTCAGTGTCTCAGTCTTTCTCAGTGTCTCTGTCAGTGTCTCTCTTAGTGTCTTTCTGTATATCTCTCTATCTCTCTCACTGTCTTCCTCTTGAGTGTCTCTATCTCTCTGTCTCTCTGAGTCTCTCTTAGTGTCTCAATCTCTCTCTCTTTTTCGCTTTCTCTCTTTCTCTCTCTCTCTCATTCTCTCTGAGTGTCTCTGTCTCTCTCTCAGTTTCTTTCACTGTCTCTCTCTGTCTCTCTTTATCTGTATCTGTCTCTCTCTTTGTCTCTGTCTCTTTATTTCTGTATCTATTAGACAATGCAGGTTCAGATATTGTTAATAATACAATGTCATGCAAAGATTTGGGCACACCTGGTCTAAATGTCTGTTACTGTACAGCTACTTGCCTGCACTATTCTGTCCACAGAGTTTAGATGATGTTTAGGTCAAACAACAGTGAGGGGCCTGAGGTGAGGCTTTTGAGGTGAACTGTTGTGGAAACCATCCACTTTTTATCATCATCAGTTTATTTTATAATCAATGTGATGTATTCTGGTATGTAATTGAGTTCATACTTCCCTATACCAGTGAAAAGTTCCCTGTGCTACCGGCTGCAACTCAAACCTAAAGCATTCTTGATCCACCACCATACTTAACAGCTGGAAATCTATTATCATGAATTCTATACCAATTTTAGTTTGTTTTAAACTCTAGTGAATCTAAAAACCAGTCCATCCCTTTAACAAATAGTACCTTTTTCAGTTTCTACTGTGCATTATTCCATACCCACTATGAACTATTTAGTAACTAATATACTTGTACATGATTATATAGATAATTACGGTTCTCATTCAATATTCAATTACAATATATTATATTGTCCACAAATAATATCCAATGTGAAATAGTAAATATATATCATACTATATATCATAATACTACTATTAATTACTCATTCAGTAAATGCTATAATTTATTCATTAACATTATTCATTATTCAGTATGTACAATGAATTATTCTTTATCCACTATTAATTATTCAGTATGTACTATAAATTATTATTAATCCATTATGAATTATTCAGTGTGTACTATAAATTGTTATTTATCCATTATGAATTTATTCAGTGTGTACTATGAATTATTATTCATCCATTATGAATTATTCAGTGTGTACTATAAATTGTTATTTATCCATTATGAAATATTCAGTACCCACTATGAATTATTTTGTATGTACTGTGAATTATTTGTACCCACTACAAATCGTTCAGCATGTACTGTGAGATTACTGCATAAGCTGTTGTGAGACTGACAAATGGAGATGAGGGCCCCTCGATACAGTTTAAGGGGTCACAGGACATCTGTATGAAGAAAGTACTTTTGGTGACATGTTTGGTGTAGCCCCCTCTCCATCCCCCCTCCAGAAGAACAAATAAACATGTTGTTTGTAGATCTCAGTGCTGATATTTTCAAACTTAATGGAATCGGCCTGCACCTCACCCCCGCCTGGTCTGAGTCCTGACGGAGTGCTGTGATTGGTGGGATGGCCCGGCGGTCACCCAGATTAGAGCATGTTTCCCTGCATCACCTCCCCATCCACATCACATGACCCATTACATCACTGGATTGAGGTCAGAGTGGGATTAAGCTGCCGAGAGAGCGCCTATATTATTGAAAGTGAAGAATTGAGGGAGAGTGGAGGGGAGGGAGGGAAGGAGAGGTGGAATGGAGGGATGGGGAGCAATGAGAAGAGAACAGGATGGAAAAATGAAAGAGGAGTTTATTTGTGTAGTGGCTGCAGTTGTGCTACAGGTATACAGAGTTTCTTTAGTTTTACACTGAACCTAGCAGGCTAATGTTGTAATCCAGACTTATAAACACTAAACAACATTGTGCTTTAGCACAACTCATCATTCAAACTGTGCTGAGTTGTTGAGTAATCTCAGATTAGGTGCTTTATGACCCCAGATCATACACTGCTGTCTTTACAGTGGTCTAAAGCTCATTAATATCAATACAGTTTATAATTGAACTCTACCTTTGTCATTGGCCGATCTACAGATTTACAACTTAATGTACATAAAGACATTAAAAGTCTCCTTCATTCATTCTCAGTTGTCCTGTTTCTGTGTCTGTTATATTACACTGCTCATCCTCGTCTCCTGGAGATCAGATTAAGACAGCAGATGTGTCTGTTGTCATTGTTTAGTGCCACAACAATCTAAACAAAGGAAATACAAGACCAACAAATAAAACCCATCTATCATCCATCAATCTCCCCAAAGGACATCCATCCATCCATCTGTCTATCATCCATCTATCCATCCACTTATACATCCATATATAATCCATCCATCCATGCATTCATTTATCGATTCATCTATCATTCCATCCATCCATTCATTTATCTACCCATTCTAGTCCATTCATCCTTTTATATATCTTCCATCCATCCATCTATGCATCCATTTGTACACTATCCATTTATCTATCCATCCATCCATCCATTCATCTATCTATTTATCTATCTACCCATCCATTAAACATTTGTCAGTATGTCAATCTCTCCATTTATCACCCATGTTTCCATCTTTATATAATCAATTCATCCTTTAGTCCCTTCACCCCTTTGTCTATCTACCACATTATCCATCCATCACTTCATCAATTTATTTGTTCATTTATCCATCCATCCATTTATTTATCCATCCATAATCAGTCTATCAATTTTTCATCCATGATTCCATTCCCATATAATCAATTTATCAATCTGTCCATTTGTCTATCAATCCATCAGTTCATCCATCCATTTATCTGTTCATCCATTCATCCAATTATCTGTCACTTCATATATCAATTTATCATCCATCCATCCATTTCATTGTACATTCATCCATCCATTTATCATCCATCCATCCAGTTATCTGTCTATTCCTATATCCATTTATCCATCCATCCATCCATCCATCCATCCATCCATCCATCCATCCATCCATCCATCATTTATCATTTTAATCATTCATTTTAATCATTCATCATCATCCAGACAACCATCCATCTTTATTCAAATAATATTTCCACATTTAATTCATCCTTTCCTTTACTTGTTTTATTTGTTGTAATATCTTATCTTATTTGTGGTGCCATTTGATCTGCTGGTGTTGGTCCACTGTGTCCAAATTTACAGCTGTCTACCAGGAGATTTTAGAGCGCTTCAGGCTTCCATTTACTGACAAGTTTTACAGTGGTATTAAAAATTTTGGGCACCCCTGATGATTTTCAGGATTTTCCTTTATAAATCATTGGTTGTTCAGATCAGCAATTTCAGTAAAATATATCATATAGCAGATGAACACAGTGATATTTGAGAAGTGAAATGAAGTTTATAGGATTTACAGAAAGTGTGCAATAATTATGTAAACAAAATTAGGCAGGTGCATAAATTTGGGCACCCCAACAGAAAAATTTACATCAACATCAATATTTAGTAGATCCTCCTTTTGCAGAAATAACAGCCTCTAAATGCTTCCTATAGCTTCCAATGCGAGTCTGGATTCTGGCTGAAGGTTTGATGGTTTTAGAGCATGGACAGCCTGCACACCACAGATTTTCAATAATATTCAGGTCTGGGGACTGAGATGGCCATTCCAGAATGTTGTACTTGTTCCTCTGCATGAATGCCTTAGTAGATTTTGAGCAGTATTTAGGGTCGCTGTCTTGTTGAAGTATCCAGCCCCGGCACAACTTCAACTTTGTCTCTGATTCTTGAACATTGTTCTCAAGAATATGCTGATATTGACTGGAATCCATGTGACCCTCAACTTTAACAAGATTCCCAGTACCTGCACTGGCCACAAAGCCTCACAGCATGATGGAATGTATGTTTTGTGCTGTTTTTTTTCTGCCCCTTTTTATGTCCAAATAACTCGATTTTAATTTCATCAGTCCACAGCACTTTAATCCAAAATGAAGCTGACTTGTCCAAATGTGCTTTAACAGACCTCAAGCGACTCTGTTTGTGTTGTGTGAGCAGCCTCTCCTTGTTCAAAGTGCACTGAATAGTTGAACGATGCACAGTGACACCATCTGCAGCAAGACAATGTTGTAAGTTTTTGGAGCTGGTCTGTGGGTTGACTATGACTGTTCTCACCATCCTTCACCTCTGCCTATCTGAGATTTTCCTCACTATGTTCCTCACAATGGAAACTGACAGCTTCCTCTTTTGTTTTGTGTATCCTTCCCCTAAACCATGATGTTGAACAATCTTTGTTTTCAAGTCATTTGATAGTTGTTTTGAGGCTCCCATGTTGCCACTCTTCAGAGAAGATGCAAAGAGGAGAAACTTGCAATTGGCCACCTTAACCCTTTTTCATAATTGGATTCACCTGTGTATGTAGGTCTAGGGTCAATGCGCTTACAAAACAAATTTTGTGTTCCAATAATTAGTGCTAAATTTATTCAAATCAATAAAATGACATGGGTGCCCAAATTTATGCACCTGTCTAATTTTATTTACATATTGCACACTTTCTGTAAATCCTATCAACTTAATTTCACTTCTCAAATATCACTGTGTTTGTCTGCTATATCCATTGTCTGCTACATCCACACACTCGCTTCATCCATATCAGGGTCATGGTTAGTCCCCTACCCCCTCACTGGGCACAGGGCAGGGCATTACACTATTCAACCAAGCCCAAGACAGGGCGCCAGTCCATCACTAGGTACACACACACGGACAATTTAGAGTATCCAATTCACCTGACCACCATGTTTTTGGACTGTGGGAGGAAACCAGAGACCCCAGAGGAAACCCACGCAGACGTGGGGAGAACATGGAAACTCCTCTCAGATGTGGACTCGAACCCAAGACCAGTGCTGAGAGGTGAACGTGCTATCCACTAAGCCACAGTGCTGCCCTTGTCTGCTATATGATATATTATAACTTAAATTGCTGATCTGAACAACCAGTGATTTATAAAGGAAAATGATGAAAATGATCAGGGGTGCCCAAACACATTTTAGAGCATCTATAGAATTATTATAGTAGCTTCAGTATCCCCCAATCCCTTAGATCTGTAGTTAACTAATGTCTAGATAATTTAACTTATTAGAACTATGTAACTTCTACAGCCAGAATGTTTTAACTAGTTCCAAATACCCTACTCCATTGAATCTAAAGAAAGTTAATTTGTAGAACAGATTTATAAATTCTAGAGCAGCTCCTGGATCCATCAATTTATCTGACCTAAAGTTGTTTAGTTTCTACTGCATCTTTACAATCTTCAGGGCATTTCCAACAGTCCATCTAAGATATCCCTTGAAAATCTAACTCTAATATCTAGAAAATATCTCAAGATTACATCCAGAGCATGTCATCCACTGTGTATGACCTAGAGCAATGTAATGTCTAGAACATGAGTCTCTACAGCAGTTGTAGTTGCAGACTTTAGTATCCACTAAAGTATACACTCTAGAGCAGTACCAGACCAAATCCTGAATATTCAATTCAATCATGTGTAGAGCCAATTAACTCAATTGGTAGAACATTTATATGGATTAGTGTAGCTCTTGAATCCATGAGTCTGACACAGTAATTTAGTGTATGCCTTTAGAATTTCTAGAGCAGTTCCAGAATTCTTCAATCCATCTGGGCTGTAGCATTAATCTCTAGAAAATCTCCATAAACGGTAAAATACATTGAGTGCCATCTGATCCAGAGCTGTGCAATGTCTAGAGCCTGAGTCTCTGCAGAAGTTCTAAAACATCAAAAATATTCCACAGACCAATAGTCACTTAAATTCTAAACACTCTAAAGTAGCTTCAGAATGCCCAAATCCGTCAAGTCTTTAGCCACTTAATTTGTACAGCATCTTCATGAACTAAACCAACACTAGAGCAGCTCCTAAATATATTAACCTGACTACAGAAAAAAATATTCATAGTTGTGGCCTTCTTCTCATGTCAGGTGGTCAATTTACCGCACTGGGAGGTCCTGGAATTTTGAGTGGAAAGACACAGAATCCAAGTCCATTGTGAACTTCCTGCAGTCTGTGATTGTTTGGGGTGCCATATAATCTGCTGGTGTTGGTTCAGTTTGTTTTATCAAGTCCAAAGTCAAAACAGTCACCTACCAAAATATTTTAGATCACCTAATTCTTCCATCTGCTGACAAGCTTTATAGAGATGCCAATTTCCTTTTCCAGCAGGACTGAACACCTTCCGACAGTGCCAAAACGACTACTGATTATGATAGTATTGTGCTTGATTCTCATGTGAGGTGGTTGATGTAACTCATTGGAAAAAAGTTTATATCTGTACATCACAGGTCTTTTGGCTGTTGTTTCAGTTTTTTCAACACTAATCTGCAAATGGAATAACTGTAGAAGGTGCGACTTTTGGCAGAACCTGTTCTTGTAAAGGTGAAACCTGAGCAACATGTTAGTGTAATTGTAACTAAGCAGGTACACTGTAAGGCTTAGAAAAGAGACTCATGGTCATGTAAATGGAAAAAGTAAAATATAGACAGAAAATCTATAAGGAGAAAGAGCAAGAGACAGCAACAGAGTGAAAGAAAGAGATAGAGTAATCCTGACTAATTCACTTAGCGAAGCAATAAGGGGGCTGGACAGTAAGAGGATTGGAACTGTCTCTAAATTAGATCAGTAAAAATAACAAACCACAAGACGAGGTTGAGATAGAGGTGAAATAAACATGATGAAGTTAGTTTAAGTTGAAATCAAGTAGTGTTGCATTCCAGTCTTTGGTGCATGGATTACCTTGTAGTAACATACCTTAAAGCAATATCCCAGTAAACACAAAATATTCATTATAACCATCAAGTAAACATGTATGCCTTATAATCTTTTAAGATCTGAGTCAAGAGGTGGAGCTCTAAATCCTGGAACCTTTCCGTGGTTGTAGTAAGAGTGAGGTGTTGACCTTAAGCCGATGTACACTCTTGCACCAAGATATGATCTACTGCTACCATAGCACAGATCAGCTAACACTTCCCCAGAGTTAAAGCAACTGTGAATACTTAGCCCCTTAGTTTTGTCTTTTGATTTGATGTCTTTGATCAATGAAAGAAACAACTAACCTCATTTAAGTGAATCACACTAACACGCATTCTAACATTCATGCAACTTAACCTTTTGGCACATTTTCTGAAGAACCATCTTATTCTCAACTTCTAATCACACCCTTAGTTGCCCTTGTAAGACACAGGAAATTAATATATTTTAAACAAGGTTCCAAACCATAGGGAGTTGGGTAAACTTCAATCTTCATAGGAGGTAGTGAGTAATTGCTAATCACTATGCAAGAAGTTCTGCCAGCAAGACTCAGGGTACATGAGCTTTAAAAATGGAATGTATTTATTGACTCAACAAGAATTCCCATAATAGAGTGCAATTAATTAATTGATGTAAACATTATTGACATGGATAGAAGAAAACAGTCTGTAGGACAGGCCCTGGCAGTTGTCTGGGTCAAGTGATGATCTGAACTTTTGCTAGGCTTGCATTTGACAGTGAAGTTTACCCATCATCCATTGCATGTCTTGTAGTTTAAGACAACTAATCTGCAAGGAGATTATGGGAGTGCACATACGAGTACTAGTAAACTAATTTTTCATTTTTGCTGGGACAGCATTTGAGACAAAAGAGGATAGGGCAGCCATTGGATTAAAATCAGCCTTGTGAGCACACAAACAAGAGCTGACTGAAGTGCCATTGAACAAGAACACTTGCATTTGAACAAGAGGAACAAGACACCTAATCCTTAACTGTTCCCCAGGTGACATGAATAGGGCTGGCCACCAGGCAAGGGTATATACACTGTCCCCTAGCATGTTTTCACTAGTGTTTTTCTCTTCACATACATGTTAAAGTCCCCTTTGTGCAAGTACACTTAACTCAATCATTTCTGAAAACTACCTACAATGTGTAAAATAACCAGGAAATGTCCAGAAATGGTGCAAATTCCACCGGACTACACATTCAGCTCATTAATTTCTAAGTGGCCAAGGCAGAAGAGTGGCAAAAGGGGTGGCAGCATTCTAACCTAAAGGCTAGGGCTACCCTGCAGCTACTGTAGCTAATGTTTGTTCTATAAAAACATGCTGGATGAGTTGAAAATTAAGATTACAACTCAGTGAGAGATCAGAGAATACTGTGCTCTCATTTTCACATATATGTGGCTCTCGACCATTACACCAGACTCCATGATACAGCTCCAGATGTACTCAGTCCACCGTGGAGACTCCAGGAAGAACAATGATGGTGGTGTTTGCATGTATGTAAAAAATAAGTGGTGTTTTGACACATATACTTGCAAGACACACTGTTCAAAGGACTTTTACTACTTTTAGTGAAATGCAGACCCTTTTAACTACCAAGGGAATTCAGTAATATTTTTACTGGCTGTGTATGTTCCTCGCTAAGCAAACCCTGCAATGGTGCTAGAGCTGCTGCATGACCAGCAAATATGATATGGCTGGTGTTTTTTCCACTGCAACTTATAAATTGTCCTCCTCAAGTATCATCAGCATATGAGCTTTCAGATGAGGCAGAGTAACATCCTTGACCATATGTACAGCAATGTGAAGGGTGCCTACAGAGCAGTGTCCCAGCTGCACTTCAGACAGTCTGACCACATCTCTGTGTTCATCTACCTATATCCTACAGACAAGCCCTCAAGCAGGCTCCCCCAGTAAATAAAGTGGTTAAAATATGGAATGAAGAATCTGATTTGGTGCTTCAAGAAGGAAGATGTTTAGAGTTGATGTGTAGGTCTATTATAGAAGCCAAAAGACATTACAGGCTGAAGCTAAAGGTATATCATGCAAATTCCATCTTACAATTCCTGTATCAAGATCTGCAACACATCACAGATTACTGGCAGCAGATGAGCAAGGTGGTCACAACCAGCATTCCACATTGCTTGATGAACTGAACAAATGATATGCCTGCTTTGCGGCCATCAACACCAACCAGCATAGAAATGTTCATATAACAGAGTGTACACTGAACACACCATTCACCGTGTCATCAGCAGAAGTGTACAAGGTTCTGAGGAGGACAAACCCATGGAAGGCAGCAGGCCCAGTCTACATCCATAGGTGCACACTCAGGGTTTGCTCATTGGAATTGGCTAATGTCTTTTCCACAGGGCGCTGTGCCCACCTGCTTCAAATCCACCAGCATTGTGCTGTAACCTGCTGCACTCACTCCAGTTGTCATGAAGTGCTTCAGAAGGATAGTCATGACTCACATCACATCACATCAGGAAGAACATTCCAGACACCTTGGACCCTATGCAGTTTGCGTACCATCAGAACTGCTCCACTGTCAACACATCCATTGGCCCTCACAAAGCTAGAGGGCAAAATCACTTATGTTAGAATGATGTTCATTGACTACAGTTTAGCAAACTCTATGAAAAGATCAAGACTCAGTCACTGTTTAACTGGGTGCTGAACTTCCTAACAGACAGACCCTAGTCAGTCAGCATTGGCAACTGTACAGCCAGTACAAGAACTGCAAGCACAGGGACCTCTCAGGGCTGTGTATTGAGCCCCCTGCTGTACACACTTCACACATGATTGTGTGGACTCCCACGGCAACACCTGTATCATCAAATTTGCTGATGATACTACAGTCATTGGACTGATCAGTGGTGAGGACGAGGCAATGTATAGGAGGGAGATAAACTGATCTGGTGGCCTGGAGTCATGACAAGAATTTGTCTGTCAATACAGACAAGAACAAGGAAATTATTGTTGACTCAAGGAGGACAGGGCAGCTGCTCAGACTGCTCTACATAGGTGAGACAGAAATGGAGAGGGTCAAGACCTTTTGCATGTCTGCCAAAATTCTCAGCAACATGTACAATTGTGTGGTTGAGAGTGTCATTACCAATTCCATCACATCAATTTTCCAGGACAGGAATACCATCCAGCTTGTGATCAAAACTATACAATCCATAATAGGGGCAGCCTTTCCCTGACTACAGGACATTTGCAACTTTAATTTTTATTTGATGTTTTTTTTTTTTTGCAAATGTATGTATAGCTTTTCTAATATTGTGTAGCTTTTTATGCCTAAAGCTTGCATGTAAATAGGATGACTAACAAAGTAAGAGTGTTATTATACCATGCAACTGCCTGCTTTCTGAGGTAAATGAAAGTATACCAAAGGTTCTAACAGGAAGACTTAATGCTTTATCACTTATTCATTCCTAGCTCAGCAAATGATGGCCCACCACCTGTCTTTATAAGAAAGCAACTTACATCTTAGTTAATTGCCTTCAGGTGCTGATGTCAGCATTCTCCTCCTTTCTCCCCAACACTACCCCAACACTTAGTCCCAATCCTGTTAGTTTAAGGCTAACATGACAAACCAGACTCTTGTAGATGTAAAAAGATCTTTAATAGTTTTCATTGTATATGAACAGTCAAAAAGAGTAGTACATAAGCCAGACCAGGTCAGTAACATAAGCAACAATACCAGGCACATGGTCAGCCAAAAGAAAGAAAAAGTCAAATATAAAGGTTAGAATAAAAAACATAATTAAACCACAAATACAACTGACCTCGAGAGGAAAGGGATATACAAAGACAGAAGACCAAATAGCAGAAACAGTCAAACACTAAAAGATCAAACAGAAGAAAACACATTCAGTAGGCTTACAAAAATTGGGTGATACTTCACAGAGAACTAAATAAATAACAATGGTCTATATATATATATACAAACCGGATTCCAAAAAAGTTGGGACGCTATACAAATTGTGAATAAAAACTGAATGCAATGATGTGGAGATGGCAAATGT
>BRDA01084000.1:10014-20438 GCA_036984385.1 Crenuchus spilurus | reverse complement strand
CTAAAATATATATATATATATATATATATATATATATATATATATATATATATAAAGCAAACAATATATTTAATATATATTTAAAAATCAGTCATTCTGCCTGCCTTTTGCCCACAAAATCAGTAAAAGTCAACGAGATGTTTTTCTTGGTAATCACAAAGCAGAAAATATTGAACTGGAAGTGTAGATCTTGACTTCCACAGCACTCCTGAAATGATTGAAATAGAGTGAGACATTGCAGCCTTGTCTGCAATTAAAATGCAGAAGCTAATGGTGCATTCAAGGAGAACTTGTAAATGTGTTTTGTCAAAGTTTGGTACGGAAGTTGCAGTCGAGTATTGCAATACTGGTGATAAACTCTGTTTAGTGCCGTCTTGGCTGTGTGTACAGTTTGTGATGTATCATCAGCTTGAACATTTTCTGACAGCTGCCACAGTAGCTGTGGGGTGAGAGTGTTTAAAATCTCTACTATTTAACAGTGGTAGTTGTTCAACTCTGCTTTTCGGAAATAGGTCAGTTATAATTTGACCACTTTAGTCTTGTTCTGAAATACAGTGGAACCTTGGTTTTTGTCATTAAACTGTTTTAAAGTGCCTGATGGTAACTGAGATGAACGATAACTGAAGGAATATATCCCATAATAAATAATGTAAATTCAATTAATCTGTTCCAGACACTCCAAAATATTAACAAAAATAAATTTTATATAGAATAACTACAGTTTTACATACAGAGCACAATGATAAATAAATACAAAAGACTAAAGAAATGGATAAATGAACATTTAACATCACCCGTACGGGTTTATGCACTGTTTTAGAGTGGACTGATGTGATCCAGCTGGCGGTAGTGCTGCGCGCCGTTGCTTTATTGTGACGTTTTAGTTTGTTTTGAGCGTCATCAATGAATGACGAACACGTGAGTGAGGAATGTGTGGGTGGATGTTAAATAATAAATTTTTCTATATTGATCAATCTCGATAATTATCACAATATAAAATTTTCTAACACTGTCACAGTTTTAAACATCTTTCTAAAAACATCAGACTAAATACATGAAATGTTACTGTTTAAAATATTAAAATGTTTATTGCCAGAACATAATATTGTAGCGTCTGGCTGGACGCGTTGAAAGGATGGACGAGAACGATGTTTACAGTCGTCGCTTTATTGTTGAAGCTTACAATGATTGTTGTCGGCCGCAGCCACTCCAAAATAACAACAGGCTAGAGAGCCAAGCTAACAGGCTAATGCTAGCACACCGGCTGACAGACACACACAGCCAGCCCCCCCCCTTTTCTTTTTCACAAATGCTCACACAGCGATCTTGCGCTCTCTCCCGGCCCCACTACGCTCTCCCCCAGTCACATGCTTGTCTTAAACACAATAGTGAATTTTGGCGGCGCTGGTGAGGAGGAGCAGCAGTATTACGTCTTAAATCGCCATCAAGCTGCTTAGATGTGAAATAGAAACTAACGTTAATGCTTATCGAATTCTATTGTCCTGGCTTATCATCATCGAGGGAAAACTTATCGTGAAAAAAATCGATATTGTTTTATCGCCCAGCACTAGTGGATGCTTTGTTTTCACGAAATTGTTGGCAAGTCATGTGGGCACACTGATGAAAACCAGGCGATGACCGATAACTGGGACACAATTTCCCAGATAAAGTAGACGATGACCAAATTGTACGATAACCAGGGCAAATGATAACCGAGGTTCCACTGTAGTTGACCACACTGAACCAAATAAGACAAATCATGATTGTTTCTATGGCAATAAATTGTTGGCTAACCTTACCAGAAGATATCAGTAGATGATGTTGATATATTGTAAGATAGAATTGTGATATATTGTGATTCATCCATTCAAGCCCACAGTCTCATTTACTGGACGAGTCACTTGCAAATTGCAGTGACTAACACTGCAGTAACCATGATTACATAGATGATGTACACTGATCACCATTAAAACCACTCACAGATGAAGGTAATAACACTGATTATCTCATTTCAGTGGTACATGTGAAGGTCTGGGATATATTAGACAGTAAGAGAACACTTGATTCTTATAGATGATGATTTGCTGGAGAAAAAACATGCAAGCATACAGACTTTACATACTTTAACTAGTTCCAAACAGGTGCAGAGCATCTCCAAAGCTGGAAGGCGTCTGGGGTGCTCCAGGTCAGCAGAAGTGTGTATACACTGGCCTCCAAATGTCAAACTGAGCATCTATAGTATGTGCTGGAACAGCAAGGCCGTTCTGTGCCGTCTCCTCCTTGTATCTGGCAGGACTGTAGTGGGTCAAAGTTTTCTTTAACTGACAGCATATTTACCTTCTGAGCAGGTTGATTTTTTTGTTGGTACTGCACAGCATTAGTTTCTCATTCCTAATAAATGAAGAATGTCCTGAGTAGAAAAACATTGTTACTAGTTTAACAGCTACATATTTATGTTAATATTTAGTGCTTCTGAACAACTTCTGAAACACTGTCCCCATTTCTCTGTGTGGAGATGCTCAGTTTCCTTGCAAACAACACAAATGTACAAGTAGAGCAGATCCTTTCCAGACGGTGTAGAGACTGGACAGGATTGACAGAATTATTTTTGCCACTAAATTGACCGTCTGAGACGGAGTGATACCACAGTGACGCACACTCAGAGACGCACACACACACACACACACACACACACACACCCTCAGTCTCAGACAGGAAATCCAGTGCAGGCTTTTTCCCTCGTCGATGAGGTGTATTGATCTATCACTGGCCTTAGAGACACCTCTGTATTATAACTGTCAAAACAAAGTTAAGAGAAAGAGCAGCCTCACATCACTCACACTGACATTAAATTTGTGCTTCCATTCTCTTCTTGAGAAATGTCAGTTTTTACTTCACAAGTTTCAGACTGATTACGCTCCTTAAACTGTTAAATCATTTAACATCATTTAAGAGAAAAAAATCTTTTAAAACTCCACTCTTTTTTTTTTTTAACCTCCTAAGACCTGAACATGACATGGCATGCATTCTTTATTTCTCTTTGCTAAGTGGGCTGACTGGCACCTGATTAGTGTAAAAACAAAGAATTATCTTTTTACATGATGATTTCTGAGGTGGCAGTATAATGGCCTCATAAGAGGACACCAGACAAAATTTAGTTTTGGGGTCTAAACAACCCAAAATATGATGTCCACATATGTGGACATGCCAGGTCCTAGGAGGTTAAAGGATTTCCTGAATCTGCATGTTAAAATTTTAGGGTTCTTATACAAAATTTTAATGACATAAATACAAAATGATCATTACTGATGAATAATGGTTAATAAAATTTCTGCTCTTCAAATTGGCACATTTAGTTTTTTTTGTAATTTAATAACACATGCTTTCAATTTACTGATAAACATTAAACATGTAGGAACTTTTCTATTTTCAGTCCCAGAAATTATTGTTTGTTTGCACAGCACTGAAGGTACATTATGTGAGGTTCATCTTTAGCAAAAATCTTTAGCAAAAATCAACACTGATGTTATAATCATTATTTAATTGTTTTTAAGTGTTTATTTCATAATAATTGGTGCATAGCTTATTTCAAGTAGAATCCTTTATGTAGCCGGTCACAACAGACAAACAGTTACATAGATAGAAGAGAAGAATCAGCTTTTATATGACTCTTCCCTTTGTGTGTTTATCTTGTAAAGTAAGAAAGTAATGAATCTCTGAAAGTAAAGATAGATGCCAAACCTGCTGATGAGTAGAGGATTTTTAAGAGTTTACAGGAGTTGAATTTCCCATGAAACATGATTGGGACTGTTGTTTATATTAGTGAGTGAGTAATCTACTGAGTAATCACAGTTTGTTTTTTAAAAATAAAAAGCCAAATATGGGCATAAATGAACAATAACAGAGCATAAACAGTGTGGCAACAATGCAAACACATGGTTTCTATCAAGCTGTAAAAGAGCGGTTGGGGAATTAAAAAATGTATTATCAACTAATCACTACTGTTTCACAGAGAAGATAAACAATTGAGAAGACATTTAAGCCAAATATTATTTTTAAATCAAGTAATCTAAGTTTAATTGGCCATACATATGTGGCACCATTTATTCCTTTGAGATTTGTAGGTCTTAGCCATCTTTGTAAAGTTATAACATCCTGTGGAATTTGTGTGTTGGCCTGTACATGAGGAATGGCATCTACCTCAGCTATAGTGTGACTAAAGAATTATACACTCCTTTCACTGGCCTTAATAAGTCAGTCTTTGCCCCAGCTTCTGGTCTTCTTTTAGTCCAGACTTCACCTGCCCTGCCCCTGGAGATCCACCTTCCTACAGATTTCGGCTTCAACAGTAATCAACCAGTGGTTCATGTAATTCATTCACTGACATCTAACTGCTTGATTAACTGTACAACATGTGATTTGGGTTGGAGGTGAAACCTACAGGAAGAGGGTCGTTGATCATTCTTTTTTATAATTTTTTTTCAGTCAATTGATGAAATTACTGGAAATTTTAAATAAACAATTAGTCAATAGTGGGGACTTGATTGTAAAAGTCCAAAATATCTATTGGATGTAATGTTTTTATCCAGTAGCAGGTGTCATTTATTTTAAATGTCATTTACCCCTTTTCTACAACTTAAGCCTGTTTGATTGTTTTTAATACCTCTCTGATAAACGGCATATGTTAATGCCAGTTTATTTATTGAAATGAGGCACCCCTCACCCTTTTCAGTACTGAAGATGGGCAGAGCTGAAACTCACACAGACAGCAGAGGCTGGCACACAGCAGAGGTCACCAAGCAATCATAAAGTTTTATTTCTGATTTACTGTTTTGTTCTCACTAATGTTATTCTTTGTCTTCTTTCACTAGCTAGACCTCTCTCAACCATCTGCTGCTCTTTCTCTCAGCCTATAAAAGTATTATAACAACATAATACTGACACAAAAAACTAACCAGTATCTACACTGATCATAGGTAAAATAAAATAAAATTTCTAATGAAAAACCAACCAACAAATCCAACATTGGCTTCTTATTCACCAGTGTCTCACTCAGATTTCCTGTTTCACCTTAGCTGGTGCAGCATTTACATTCTGGGACCACAAGCAATCCTAGCAATGTCCCTGCATCATTTAAGGTGGGAATGGAAAATACTCTAAAATCACACAGAGAATTTTATAGAGATACATATCCAGTCTATGAAAACGAGTGCATATGGCTAAAATAGCACAAACAATAGCACAACATGACCAAAGCACAGACAACAGCAGCACAAAAATGTTAAAATGCACTTTTACTCACTGAAGCTGAGGTTTCACTTTAAGATAAAAGCCCAAGTTAATTTTTTGCTAAAATTAGTTGGATGTTGCCAATAAAAATTATCCTGCTCCACTCTCCCGTATACTGACGCTGTTCTTGATTTGTGTGGGTCCATATGGTAATATAAAGTGACTGACCACAGTTCAAACTTTTGGGTGGTGGTACACCAGTGGGGTGTGTCTTTGTCCCCTTATTATGTAATAAGGGGAGCCAAGTCCTGACACACTACATTTTCAGTTTGTGGGTTTATAGGCACTCCCAAATATAATTTAAACTATAAAAATACCCCAAATTTTTAACTGTGTTGCATAGATTTCACAGCGAGTCACACTCATCCATGATACAGAATAATTGTCCTACAGCAGCACTCTTAACAGCCATTAATGAGTAAGAAATAGGTGGTTGTCATTGTGTACCCAGCCTAAAATAGCAGCTGGCAGCATGTAGGTCTACCACAGCAGAAATAAACACCAGCTTATTCCTTATTCCACTGTAAACAGTCATTGTTAAACTGATTGCTTAAAACATATCTCGACTTAGCCTGTGTGTTCATGATTCAAACTTTCAGACATGTTCAGGATTGCAGGGAATATTTGGCATCAAGAATGAGTGATTTCACTCTTGAGCATATATCTACATTTTGGAAAATTAGAAGTTTCTTCAGAAAGCGATGGATACAGTCACCCTTCACTTTCTGATCCAGTCAAGTCACATCATGAAACTTCTCCTTTTTGGAGACAACCACTGAGATCAGAATACTTTTTAGGCACAAAGGAAGCTGGTCTAAAGCAAAAGTTATATGGCGTTAGTGCTGCTCAGAGTTTGGACTGTGGTCTCACCACAAACCTTAGGAGAGGAAGAGGTAACAGCTTGGAAACGAGAAGCAATTTAACAGTGGTCAGTGTCTCCAGTTTAATTTTTGGTGAGTGACGATTTGCTATTTGTAGCATTTTACTTCATATTATGGGTACCACACGATATACCAGAATTCATAATAACTGTGATATTGTGAGAAATTACATCATTTATCTTTAGGGTCAGGAATTTAAACCTCCAGAAAAGGATTAGAAATAAAATTGTTACCCAAGTATGTCACATACTTTATTAGTTTGTTGGCTACTTTAAATGGCCTATTAATTCCTCAGCCCACCCTCCTTTATACATCCAGAATAACTATTACACGACTATGGAGAAATGTGTAGATCACTATAAAATCTCACCAATTGACCTAAAACTGGAGAAGGAGATTTTTTTGTTTTTAATGGTTTTATATAATTTTTAAGTAGATCATTGTATCTATAACATTTGGAATGAAAAACATTTTCTGTTAAGAATAGTAACATGTATTATGTTTGGGGTCAGTTTGAGTTGATCCTTTTATCCAAGTACATCGTTTTCAATTGATGGTGTTATGAAGAGCTCAGTTGCTGATTTTGAGATGGCTAACAGAGTATCTGGTGGGACCTGGAACCATTTTGATAACATTAGCAGCACTAAGTCTACCCTGTCGTTCAAATAGGGAAACTGACGATAAGTTTCATTTTAGGAAGTGTGTTTGCTGGTGGTTGAGAAACAAAAGGAGGGTCAACACTGAGAGTCTCATTCCCATCAGAGGAGGATTCCTCATAATCAGAGGATTATCAACATCATCCTCTGTCTCAGGCATATCGTTCTCTGTCTCGTGCACAGTCTCCTCTGTCTCGTGCACATCATCCTCTGTAAAATGCTGATTTTTAAAAATGTTTTATGCTAAAAAAAAAAAAAAAACAGCCTGAGCTGAAATTGATACCAAAGAACACAGATGTGTGCATCATGTGTACAGGACACTGAAAACATATAATGTTAATTTTATGTTTACGCAGTGATCATCATTAAATTAGGAAAAGTCATTAAAGATGAAGCAAAAAAATGTCAATCATTTAATTAATGACATTTAGTTAAATTAAATTAAATTAAAACTATAAATGTATTTACAGAAACCAGAACTGCAAAAGTAATTTGATCATTTATACATTTTCTTCCATACTGTACCTACAGCCACTGAATGTATACATTTTTAGCCACTGTCTTTCACTCTTTCACTTAATAAACACAGAAGATGGACCATGACAGTGGAACCTCGCTTCTTTGCATTGACAGGCAGCATTGTGTGGGCTGCAGTTACGCCCACAGATTGGCTATATACAGATGGTTAGAAATGTCACCACCTTTTGACTACTCGGGCAGAGTTTTTGGCATATTAACCATATTGTTATATACAGTACAATAATAGCATACAATGTGGATTTAAATGTTAGAAAGTGGTCACCAAAAAGCATTTTTAGATGTTAGACGCTATTAAATGTGACTTTTTGTGCAGCAATCTTTCTGAAATATGGCAAGTTCTGGATGTTAATTTTTGATGATAAACAGCATTCTCTGTTGTTTTTTACCACTCTGTCCATCATTGCAGACAATATAGTTCCTTTCCTGTTGCTGCTGCTGTTGTTTTTGTTCGTTATTGTTGATGTTATTATATGAAAACAATGTTGTTGCTTAAAAGTAGTAAGTTAAAATAATTTTAAGGACATCAACCAGAGTCGTGTTGTTGTGGAACACCGATTCCAGACTTTTAATGTGTAATGTATGTTACATTAACATGAGAGCAGCTTAGAGACTGTTTGTGTTTGTCCAAAAAAGGAAGTTTAGTTTGTCGTGCACCAGAACAAAAACCACATGCTGATGATGTGGTCAGATCCTGGGAAATTAAAGTGAAGCATTAGATGTTAAATGCACAGGCCATCATTAGCCTCGTAAAAAGCTTGTACACATTTTATGTATTGAACACACATTATGGGCATTGTTCTTGCAGCTCCTCTTGTTCTTTTTCTCTTTGCTCTTTCTGTATTTCTCACGTCTTCACTGGTCCTGTTGTACAGCAGAATAGCTGGTGGTGGTGCATTTCCTGTGAAGGTCTTCTATGATATAGCATTTTCTGTGGTTTTTAGCCTACACCTACACAGTTGCAAACCCATTCTTTGCTATTAAGTGGGTTGACTGCCTTTTGTGATCTATGCGCTCCCAAACTAAGCAGAAAATGACTTTTACTGTCTGTCTGAACTGTGGCTTTGACATCTGTTACTTCTTCCTCAGTATTGAAGGCGTTTGTCATGTAAGGTTTAACATTGGAATTTGACTTCTACGCTACTGCTCAAAATTTTGGGGGTCACAAATGCTGCTGCTCCAGATAGTCATCTTTGCAGAAGGGTGAAGTAGAACACACTTAAGCTCAGTTTGGTGTCTCCCAGAAGTTATTGACTGTGAGCTTATAGGCTTTAGTAGTACAGATCTTGACTCTCTAACAGAAGCACATATACCACACAAGCCATCATGGGATGTGGGACAATTTTGTGGATATGGACATGAAACACTAGGAGATATGTGCAAACAATTTTCAACTAGAGTATGTCTTAGAAAAAAAACGTTTTCTTATTCAACATAGAAATATGATTTTCACATTTTATGTCCCATGTTTTGCGTGAAATTTGTGTTAGACTTCTATCATCGTAGAAGTATCTGGAGCAGCATTTGTGGATTTCATGATGGTCTAAAACGGCTAGAAAACTATTTCTTCAGAAATACAATATAAAGCAAGCTTCAAATGTGTAGCCATCGTGTATGTTCATATCCTCGTTTAACTTCCAAATTGAGTTTTCACACGTTCTGCTTGGTTACACCCACATCCAACACAATGGCCCTAAAAATGCCTTTTCCTAAAGGTCAGTCCAGGGTCATAGGGTCAGGAATGTGAAATTGCCTTATTTCCTCTCAGAGGATGAGAGGACCTTTTTACAGCAAGTTTGTTGGGAAATCTGATTAAAATTTGACCTCAATTATAGTTGATCAGTCAAAACATGTTTGGTTTCTGAAGTCTTAACTGCACAGGAGCTATGAGGCTAATATAGTAACTAGGGTTGCAGTGGTAACCGGTTTCACGTTATACCACGGTATTAAAATGCATGGTTATCATGCTGTGGGTGGGAATTAAGGAAAAAGGCAAGCTAGCTTAAAAAATCTCACCCTTGCATGCGCAGCGCCGCTTTGCCTTGGCCACTGGCGCCGCACTCAAGCACATAGCATCAAATTAGCAGTGTGGGACTACTTCAGATACCTACAGAAACAGACGTGAGGATGGTTGTCCCATTTACAAAATGTGTGGATATAAAGTTGCAGCTAAAGGAGGTGTGGGAGCTGAACAATGTTCTGGTGACTGAAGCAATTTTACTCATGTCTGCGTTATTCCGAGAAAAAACTCCACAGAACTGTGTACATGAACAAAAACAAACGTTTGTTTATTCCAGACTGTACAAGTGATGAAAACAAGCAAAAAGAAAGCTTTTAAACTATGGTTAAGTTATCCCAAATATACAATGCGACACAAGCTACTCACAGTAAGAACTTTTACCACCAGAATCTTGTTGCCGCTCACTCTGAACTGCTTAAAACGAATCCTTATCTTTTAAAGTGACAGTGCACCTATTTTCTTAACATAAACAAATGGTGCTTGAAGACATTTGTATCTAATAAACAGTCCAAGTATCACTTCTAGCATCTTAATACTATGTTATGCAGCAGTAGATATATATGTACATCTCTTATGAAAAAGTTTATGAACTACAGTGGTAACCCTACTAACGAGTATTCCAGGTAATGAGTCAAGATCTTGGAATATTTTTGTTCCAGGTAACGAGTAAAATTCCAAGTAACGAGTAGCGTAAATTCTCCTGTCCTCCTGCCCACATGCACATACCGTACCAATGTGAATAGTATACTTTTCATTTTCATTTTAAATAGATTGAAAGAACAAGTGATGGAAAACGATGGAATCGTAGCGAAAGTGAAAATGACCTGTCACCAGTTTCCATAACTGACTGGAGAAGAAGATGCCATCGTAGATCCTCTACGATGCTGGCGTCGCGGGGATCGCCAACCGTATGAACTTCTTTAAATGCGATGAGCAATGAACCTTAAAATGAGCAATGGACCTTGTTTTTATAAGGTTCTAGAACTGAGTAATGGACCTTATGAGCAATCATCCCAATGGTGACATCAAGTATTTGAAAAA
>BRDA01084000.1:0-10004 GCA_036984385.1 Crenuchus spilurus | reverse complement strand
TATATATATATACATCTCTTATGAAAAAGTTTATTAAATACAGTGGTAACCCTACTTACGAGCATCCCTACTAACGAGTATTCCAGGTAACAAGTCAAGATCTTGGAATATTTTTGTTCCAGGTAACAAGTAAAATTCCAAGTAACGAGTAGCCTAAATTTCTTCAAGTATGCCAACCGCTAGGGGCGCTGCGGTCGTAGCATCTCCTAGATGCTACCGTAGAAGAAGAGGTCAGTCAATACCTTTGACCACTGTCCAGTAAAAGTGAAAGCGATGCTAAGGTAGCAAAAGGTAGTGAACAAGAAAGTTAGATAAATTTTACTTTTACTTTTCATATGATAAGTGTAACCATGCCATACACGTACGCACGTCCTCCTGTCCTCCTTAGCCGCCAGCCTACATGAGCACCGTCGGTCTCCCTCTCATTAGCGGCCAGCCTACATGAGCGTCGTCGTCGTCACGTTTATGTTTTAAAAAACCCATATAAACATACATATACATACACATTATACATATATAGCGCCTTTCTAGACACCCAAGGATGCTTTACAATCAACACACTCCATTTACACACACCGTTGAGAAGTGGCAGCTAATCACGCACAGCGTACATTATTTAGCATATTAAAGTATACTGTATATCAGCCAGCTGACACGGATTAATCAGTTTTACATGTATTCTTATGGAGAAAATGCATCCAGCTAACGAGCAAACCAGCTAACGAGCTCAGCTCCTGCACGGATTAAACTCGTAAGTAGGGTCTCCACTGTATTTATATTTACACAGTGCAAAAGATGGTCCTTATGTTTTGGCTCCTTTTTTAAAGGAGACATTTTATACATAACTGTCATTAAAGGTAGTTTTACGTTTCAGCTGCAATAACTAGTTTATTAAACATAAAACCTTTTGTTATTTCTTTAAGAGTCAGTGTAACATATAATTTTTGTGAAATACCGCGATATATTCTGAGATGGTTATCATACCATGAAAATCTCATACTTCTGCAACCCTAATAGTAACCAATTAAGCGTTTCAGTCAATTGGAAACATTGAGTCACCAATTAGCATCATGCAAACTATATCATAATTACATAATTGTCTCAAACCTCATTGGTAAGAGATCTGAAATAGACTCGCTTCTGTGGTTTCTGACACTGGCAGCCATGAAATTTGAATTGTGTGCTCGTCCATTGCAATGCAAGTGTCAGAAACCACACGAGCAAAACTTTTCAAAATGTATTAACTGTTCAGTGCAAATTGAATCATGTGGGTGATGATGTAGACATGATGCTAACAGGTGACTGAACGGTTCCACTTGTTTCTATCAACATTAGCCTCGTAGCTCTAGTGCAGAAGTAAAATAATTGAATATGTCTTCACTGATCATCTACACTTGGGATTAGAAGAAAAGAAAGAACGTGTAAATAATGGCCATGTTTTTGAACAGATCATTGCTTTCGTGATCTCCCTGAAGGCTATGTTCTGTAGTTCTTGATACGTTGTAGGAGTGATAAGTGTGACAGACAGTATCGCTTGACATTTCAAGCAAGACTGTCAGTTTCGCACCATGTTTCACGCTTGATCTCACGCTTGAGTTGTCCATCACCAACTGTGCAGAAAGATCTTATTAGAAAAGACAACAGCAGACATTCTGAAATGCAAACTTTTCAAAATGTAGGTGTTCTGCTAAACATTTCATTTCAAAGATGAGCTGCAGTATAGATGAGAAATAACTTGACTGGTTTAGCAAAAATGTACAGAGATGCCGTTTTTGAGTATAAGCCAGAAAACAGGGTTACTGAACTCTGAGGGTCGTTCTCTGATGGAGAGAGAATGAGAGATCTTAAGGAAGGGAGGGAAAGAGACTGTATTTTAGCGGGATGTAATGCAGCTGTGCTAGGAAGGAGGGTGGAGGGGCCTAAAATAGAAAACTCACATGTTTGTGCTCTAGGAGACTGAATGTTAATCTACTGTCCACTTGTGAAAAGGATAGGCACGTTTTCAAATCTGTTCTCCTTCTTGCTCAATGTGTATTAGTTTGTGTTGCATAACCACTATTACAAATAGGTTATACATTTGTCAATCGGCTTGGTAGAGCTGGACAGACTTGGGTACATACACTCAATGGTCACTTCATTGTCCATTTTATGAGCTCCACGGACCATATAGGTACACTTTGTAGTTCTACAGTCGTGAACAGACTTTTTGAGACGGACATTTTGGTTTTCACAAATCAGTTTTCATGGTGGCACATTGCATTAACTCTAGATTGTTATGAATAGTAATTAGATGAATTGGAATTGAATACAAAATCATTCCTTGCCATGAAAATGAGCTGAATCACAAAAACCCAAGTTCCACTGCATTTCAGCCCAGCCACAAAATGACCTGTTAGCATCATTTCAGTGATCTCATTAGTTCAGGAGAACGTGTTAACAAGGACATGGCAGCTGATCTCACTCTGTCGTGCTGTTTGATTTAGAAGACCAGACTGGTTTAAAATGTTAATGATGCTTGAAATCGTTGTATTCTTCTGTTAACCATGATTACCTCCAAGGAAACACGTGCAGTCATCATTGCATTGCATCAAAAGAGTTGCACAGGCAAGAATATTGCTGCTTGTAAGACTGCACTTAAATCAACCATTTATCAGATCATCTAGAACTTAAGGGAGAGTGCTTCAGTAACTGTGAAGGCTTTAGGGCTTCTAAGAAAGTCCAGCAAGTGCCAGGACCATTTTCTAAAGAGGATTTAGCTACGGGATCAGGTCACCGCCAGTGCAGAGCTTTCTCAGGAATGGCAGAGGATAGGTGTGAGTGCATCTGCATGCACAGTGAAGCAACATCTTTTGGAGGATGACCTGGTGTCAAGAAGGACACCAAAGAAGCCACAATACACATGACGACTGACATTCTGCAGAAAGTATAAGGTAAGACTGCAGACGACTTGAGTAACATTTTTCTTTAATGAAGCCCCCTTCAGATTGTTTGGGACATCTGGAAAAATGATTGTCCGGAGAAGAAAAGGTGAACGCTACCATGAGTCCTGTGTCATGCCAACACTAAATCATCCTGAGAGCATTTGTGTGGGGTTACTTTTCATCCAAGGGAGTGGGCTCACTCACACTTTTGCCTAAGAACACTGCCAAGAATAAAGAATGGTATCAAAGCATCCTCCAAAAACAATTCCCAACGATCCAGGAGCAATTTGGTGATGAACAGTACTTTTACAGCATGACGGAGCACCACGTTGCACAGCAAAAATGGCTCAGTGAACAAAATAATGACATTTTGGGTCTATGGCCAGGAAACTCCCCAGATCTCGGTCCCACTGAGAACCTGTGGTCAATCCTCAAAAAGCAGTTGGACTAACAAACACAGACCTTTTGATAAACATGCACTGATTAGGCAAGAATGTGTCGCCATCAGTCAGGATTTGGCCCAGAAGCTTGGCAGGGGGAATTGCAGAAGTCTTAAAAAGAAAGGCCAACTTGGTGTATTTGTCAATAAAAGTTAAAAACGTTAAACTTGAACATTTAAATGTTTGTAATTCTATTTCAGTGTACCATAGAAACATCGGACCAAAACTTCTAAAAACACAAACAGCAAACTTTGTGAAAAAACAAAATGTTTCTGCCTCAATTTTTGTACACAGCCTTACAAAGTGTAGACCATCTGTTCCTCTGCACACTTTGTTCTCCTTCTTTTACCCTGTTCTTTAAACCCCATAGAGCAAGTGTTATTCTGGTGTTGGATCATTCTCAGCTGTGCAGGGACGTGGTGGTGGTAGGTTAGTGCGTGTTGTGCTGGTACGAGTATTTTTTGTTGTCTTACTACTACAAAATAAGCTGAAACATGTATTACCAGTATGTTAATATGATTGTCCTCCTCATGATGCCAAAGGACCTCTGAAAGTGCTCTGAAAGTATTTGGCACAATGAATCTGTGGGTGCCACACACCACCTCTTCATGAGTTCTTTACCTGCACCTCATCCATTAATACTGTGTAACGGGACATTTTGACAGCTATCTCCTACTTGTCAAAGGATTAATAAAATTAATTTATAGTTACATATACATAAGTGCATTTTTTAAACATCAGTTGCGCGACTTTGTCAGTGCTACATACTTTTGCATCGTTCTTCATGCTCATTGGAGGCCACTTTTATCAGATATAACATTTGTTTTGCCTCCCAATTTGAACGACTGAGGTTTAACTTTTGTTTCTTTTCTTCCATAGACAAACCACAAAGACAAAACAGAAACCTGCAGCCACATTTAAAGGCCCAAGCTGTTTGCTGATGCCATTGTTATAGCATCTCTGTCTTCTAATGAACCAGGGGAAATGCCTGCAGTGTAATCCAAAATAGCACAGAGGTTAGAACCTGGTTAATCATCTACAGGAATAAACGCTGATCTCTGGTCTGTCGGTGCTCAGTTAAGGCAGGAGTATTTTCCACAGGAGTGGCAGGACTCTATGATAACATTTAACTGCAAGGGTGGCTGCAGGTATTAAGAGCTTAGAAAAGGCTTATATTGTTGAGTGAATGCATACAAAAATTTAGATTTTACCAATTCTGACCAAATGTAAATAGTTCAGGTAAGAAAATATTCTTCAGTATCACAATATTATGCTTTGTAGTACTGTATCAATACTCACAGTATAGATTTTTAATTAATAGTTTGTGTTAGGACTGCTAGCAGATAGTGGTTCACTTTTTGTGTTTTAAAGCCCCGATCAATAGATGGGTATTATAGAGTTATAATCTGTCTTTAGTCATTAGACTTCTCCATGCCAATGTAGACAAGTAGTGTAAGGATTCAGAGCTAACAGCATTAATAAACAAGTCCTGTTACAGTATCATAATGTATTGCAGTATGTTCAGTCTTAACCTCACACTGCACATTGTGTCATCAGATACTTGCCAATACACAGCCATAGTAGTTCTATTGTGTTTTGTGCAAACTGCATTGCCATGTCATCATTCTTGCCTGAGAAACTGTAGATTTTTAGCCATTAGAGGTACCGCTGAGTAGGAACCACTCTTCAGGTATGTACTACATTTGTTCTTGGGAAGAACCAGTAGGGTCTGATAGAAGATGCCATCATCCATCATTGATGGCTGACAGACATCATGAAGTTGAGCCACCATCGTATTTCCATTTGCCCCGCCCTCCCATACACTGACAGTGGGTATGTCATTCATATGAGGTGTTGGCACCTTCCTTGCATGTCTCTGTGACTGACTTTCACTTTTACCGCTTGTTGGGAACTTGAGGCTACATCACACAATTCTATTTGTCAGTGAAGTGCGTTTCACTGAAAAAGTGACACCATGGTCACGGGGCAAATGTGAATTGTGAAAAATGTTAGCATGCTAAACTGCATCTCATCATACATATTACTCTACACAAGTACAAACATGTTAAAATCAAGATCTCAACAAATAATAAATCATATAAATCATATTTCAGCTACTGAAAATACACATCTAAATGTAACAAAAAACTCATTCTGACCATTTTAATGAATTTATTTTACATTTTTGGCTTTTTCTTAAAATAGAAGCCTGCTATGTTCACTGGGTTTCTTCAGGTCTCCACTCATGTGGTAACATTACCTTATTTAGGGACCTTTTACCTTTAGTCACTAATAGTAGTAATCATTAAGAAAAATGTTTAAAAAAAGTATGTAAAAATGTATATTATCTTTTGTAAGACTGCAATGACAGCCCCAACCTAGACCCATGAAGAGTCCTTACTCATCTAATATGAAACTTATTAAACTCCCTTGGCTATTTCTAACTAATATAACATTTTCAAACTGGAAAAAAGTAAACGCAGGCCTACCTGAGTTCTGCTACTTTTTTACAGTTGGTTAACCACACATCCATTCATACACCTCTCTCAGATCTCAGATGGTGTATGTACTTTGGCCATTTATTTATAACTGTTCAACCCTTCAATCCAAAACTTTGAGAAAAAGTGTAGGCCTGTTTACTGAAATGTTGCAAAGGCACAAAAGCTTACCTCCCACCTTCACGAATTCTGCAGATTTGTATTTATTTCCCCTTCACTGGCTGAGATGCCCACTCTCGGGTGAATGCGTAATGTGTGCAGTTGGATGTCTTGAATTCCATCCTCACAGATGGTGCGTAGTGCAGACTACCTCGGCCTAGATCTATCCCAACTCTCTCCTGCCTCAAACCCTGTTATTATACAGTGCACAAAAGAATGAAGGCTCTGCTCCACTCCCAGTTAAAGCTGTGCTGAGACGCATAGAGCACCTCTCACAGTGAGCCTGGTGTGCAGAAGTGTACATGGCTATTTATAAATGCCTGAGATTTCAACATAGGATCTGTTAACTGTTCATCTTCCACCTCGTATTAGTTTGTGATGAGGAAACTCGGATCAGAATCAACTGTAAAATAATTCTGATGTCACAGTGCATCATTCTACCCAACAGAAAAGTCAGTAGTGTATAGCAAGACTCTACAAATCTGTGCTATTACTGCAGGTGTGAGTGCTGATGTGCTGCTTGCCACATGTGGCTGGGGTCTAGCGCAGAAGCAGAGTGGTTAGTACTGTAGGATTAAAATTGTGCTTCACCTTAAATAACTGTGACCTGTGAGAAGAAATACAGAACTATATGGGTTTTGCGGTGACTTGAACACCACTGACAGGATTTCACTCTCGTGTTGGGGTGACTGTCACAGCCTTGTGTATTGCAGTAGCAGTCCGTTGCCAGTTAATCATAAAGTTAGCATTTTAACCATGATGATACTAATGTTTTATCCACACTACTGTGACACACCATTAATACCAAGTGAATATTTTTGTTTATGGTAACAGTGGTGCATATGAAGGTCTTTGGTATATTAGATGTTAAGAGAATACTTTGCTTCTTGTAGGCAGTGTGTTGGAGGATGGAGATAAATATGCACACATGCAGGCTTTAGACTTGGTCAGAACAGTGATGGCCAGACATCTGAGTTGAATTGATTCCAAAGCAGCAAGGCTTGGTGGGATGCTCCTCGTCTTTAGGTGTCAGTACCTACCAAGAGTGGCCTCCAAACTCTGGGATGTACTGGAACAAGTGTGATGCATGTGGGTTGGACCTTTTTTGGCAGCACATTAGCCATATAGTTTTATCAGATTAGTATCTATTGTGCTGTTTGAAGATTACACTGTAATGCTTTAGTGCTACACCAGACTGGCCTAGTTAAATTTAAAGAGCCAGTAGACCATGCTTGCTTTAATGCTGCCATTTGAAATCCAGACCATGCTCTGATATGTTATCCACCTCAGAATAACTCTGTTACAGCTTTGCAGAGTGTTTGCAAACTGTCAGAGAAAGACTGCATGCAATCTGGAAAAGTACAAGAAAGATATATGGCTTGTGTTTGATCGTGTGGTGAGCTGAGCAAAAGAATGCACTCTTGACTAAGGAGCACAAAGTGTTCCAGAAGTGTTGCTGTTGGTAACTATCGCTTAAAACTGCACTGTTCTGGGCAGCTTATACTAACTCTGATCAAGCTCACAGGCTGGAACATGAGTTCCTTGTTGCTCTTTGTATGCATGTAAGAGACAGAGAGGCAGACAAGCTGGGGCACAGATACCCTTCCCCCTCCTGTCTGGCCATTCCTCTCATTCCACGTTGTGTCTGAGCATGACCGCTTCTCTGACATACATACATGTATACGGTTGTAGACTAGATCATCTGTTTTTCTGGATATTTTTCACACTGTTCTTCAGTGGTACTGATGCCCCCAGGCCAGCACAGAGCAGGTATTATTTGTTGGAATGGTGCTGGTGTCATTGTTAATAGCTTTGCAGTGTGATCCACTTGTGCCAACACAAACTTTTTAAACACTGTCCACTCTGTTAGAAACACCTACCATGGAGATGTAAAGTTCCTGACAGTAGCTCATCTGTTGCTGCAGTTTGTGTTGCTCATCCTCACATTCGTTGGTGCCCAAAGGATGCTGCCTACAGGGCACTGCCTACAGGATGAGTTATAATACTCAGTTATTATGCAAACTGCATGCAAACACCTCCAGTAGTTTGGTGGGTGGACTATTCTCAGTGCACCAGGGACAGTGAGGGGTTTCAAAACTCCAGCAACTCTGCTGTGTCTGATCCACTTGTACCAGAACCCTTAACACCCCCATCACATCAAGATCACTGAGAATGATCCACAACCCAGATAATATCTGCTCTCTAATGGCCCAGTGGAGGTCCTGACCACTGAAGAACAAGGTGAACAAAGCATGCAGAGAAACAAGTTGACTAAAGTCTGTAGTTGTAGAACTACAAAAAAATGCAGATCTGCACACTTTGTAACTTTGAACAATGGCAATGAATGCATTGTTGTAATGATGTATATGCATAATACATTGAGAAATAGTCAACCGAAGAGTCATTAGTTGCAGTCTTAACACATGCAAACCTTGCCAGCAAAAAATGTTCCACTCGGCTGCTCAGAAACACCTGAGTCCAGACTTTTCTGTGAGACTGCTTTTCACACACACAACCGGATGGAGGGAGGTGCTTTTTCCACTTGAATGCCTAAACAAACTGATATGATGATGCTTGCACAGTTACAGAAGAACCTTACTGACTGCCACTGACATTTATGTCCCGGAGAGTCTGTTTGCTCTTCTTTTGAGCATTTACCATAAACTTGTACATACTCTGCTGTCAGTGCTAACCGTACTTCTAGCCTTCATTAGGTATTGCCCATGAATTTGGATTTCTTTACCAGGACTGATTTTTGTTAGCCTTTTCCCATGGGCTAATTCAAAACTTGTACATTTCATGCCATTTCTACAGGCTACAAGCTGTTCTCTCCATATTTTATGCTTTTTCTGTCCAATATGTTGAAATAGTGTGTCTAAGTGTGAGGTACAGTAGGGCAAAAATGTACTGTCAGCAACTGATTGTGCAAGTTCTCATACTTAGAAAGATGAGAGAGGTCTGTAATTTTCATCATAGGTACACTTCAACTATAGAGACAAAATGAGAAAAAAATCCAGGAAATTACATTGTAGGATTTTTAAAGAATTTATTTGTAAATTATGGTGTAAAATAAGTATTTGGTCAATAACAAAAGTTCAACTCATTACTTTGTAACATAACCTTTGTTGGTAATGACAGAGGTCATAAGTTTTCTGTAAATCTTCACCAGGTTTGCACACATTGTAGCTGGTATTTTGGCCCATTCCTCCATGCAGATCTCCTGTAGAGCAGTGATATTTTGGGGCTGTCACTGGGCAACACAGACTTTCAACTCCCTCCAGAAATTTTCTAGGCTACTCCAGGACCTTTACAGAGCCACTCCTTGACACACATGACTGATCTGATCACATGACCTTCTCCCATGCCTCCTGTGGTCATTGGCGAACTTCAAATGGGCCTGAACATGTGCTGGCATGAGCTGGGGGACCTTGCATGCCCTGCATGATATTAAACCATGATGGCATAGTGTGTTACTAATGGTCCTTTTTGAGACTGTGGTCCCAGCTCTATTCAAGTCATTGACCAGGTTTTCCCGTATACTTCTGGGCTGACTCCTGACCTTTCTCAGAATCATCCTTATGCCACAAACAGAGATCTTGCATGGAGCCCCAGACAGTCATCTTGTGTTTCTTCCATTTTTCTAATAATTGTGCCAACAGTTGTTGCCTTCTCACCAAGCTGCTTGCCTATTGTCCTCTAGCCTATCCCAGCCTTGTGCAGGTCTACAATTTTGTCCCTGTTGTCCTTAGAAAGCTCTTTGGAGTGAGATTGATTGAGAGTGTGGACAGGTGTCTTTTATAGACATAACAGGTTCAAACAGGTGCAATTAATACAGCTGATTAGTGCAGAATAGGAGGGCTTCTTAAAGAACTAACAGGTCTGTAAAAGCCAGAATGGGCGGCACGGTGGCTTAGTGGTTAGCACGTTCGCCTCTCAGCGCTGAGGTCTTGGGTTCGAGTCCGCATCTGAGCGGAGTTTCCATGTTC
>BRDA01083991.1:5525-17361 GCA_036984385.1 Crenuchus spilurus | reverse complement strand
ATATATATATATATATATATATATATATATATATTTTTTTTTTTTTTTTTTCCCCCCCACATTTTACATCAGCATCTAAACCCCTGCATTTAGACAGCCTTATGACCACAGGGTGTGTGAGCGTGTATTTTTTATTAGTTAATTAATTAATTAATTCAGAAGCTCTGAATACACACAACACACACACACACACACACACAAACACACATATATAGTTTCTTCATGTCCATTATGTACATAATGTTCTCCCAGCTAGACTATAGAGTGGAGGATCTTCCTTCCAGACCAAGTTAATTATCAATTGAAACATAATTGTTTGGCGAAGGATTTTAGTGGTTCTTCACATTTAAATACTAAAGAGCTAGCAGCAGCCACAATTTTTATTTTTCAATGTGAGATGACATCTGCTTGGAAAATCATACAGATTTGCATCTGAACAGGACAAAAATGATCAGAGAAGCTCAGGATTATCTAAAAACAGTAATAATTCAGGCTGTATTTTTCTCAGGGGATGAGGGGGACAAATACACATGGCGCCTCTGGATGTAAACAGAATCACAGAGCATCTCCTATGAAAGAAAAAAAAAAAATTACCCAGAACTCCATGTACTTTACATCCAGTCTGAATATGGCTTTTGTTTTCTAAATGAACACTATCTAAAGTTTAAAAAGATTTAGTGAAACAGATAAAGACATGTATTACTGTATGTTATAACACACTGTATTGACACTGTTAAACCAAATACATGTTTTGGGTCATTTTAGAGCTGCAGTACGAACAATATTCTCCTTCTTATGCATTTATTACATGTTGAACCTAATTATACATATTCTTTAGCACTTGCCAGTCCAGTCTCCTATTTTCTCTCTCCATGGAGACAAAGGTCAGCAGAAATCACTCAGTTTAACCATATAATGATGTTAGCAATGCCTGTATTAGCATCAGTCAAACAGCCTTTAACAGATACTAAATTAAAGCGAACTTTGAATTTCTAGTTTTTTATCATTTTGCACATTTATTTGATGTGTTATACTTAAACCCGTCTATATAACTGCCACATAGGCTGTAAAACATTTACAAACTTTCTGGGTTATCAGCACAGTGTCTCTGATGGTAAACAGACCAATTAACAAGGTAAGTAACAAGGTGACACAAACTTTACTTTCACTTTTAAAAAAGTAAAATAAAATAATAATTACAGCTGGAATCAAAGCAAGTTTCAAATTCCCATCCTATTGGACATAAAACAATGAGGTCATTTGTGCATGCTCACTTCTGCATCTGATTTGGGTTGCCAGATACTATCAAACATCCAACACAGCAAATGAGAAATAGTTATTTGGTTTGTATCTCTGAAATCATGAGATCAAATGTGAGAAATTACCAATCAACATTGTTGACTCCTCTGAAAATTGGAACTGCTGGCAGATACAGTATAATAGACATTGGTCATTTTGTTTCCAGCATCCACCCACACTGGAAAAAAAAGCCCCAAAGTACAATAAAAAGCTAGCTGGTTATGACAAAACCACAGCATGAGCTTTGTGGTGTTATAATGCTGTCCTTGCATCAGGATAATAGTGGAGATGGCACTGGATTTCAAATGCTAGTTTTACTCAGAGTGAAGATGCTGTCTGCCCAGAATGCAGTCAGGAGGCTGTCAAAAAGTGGCTCTTATACCTAGATGAAATACCCCATCTTGTATCCCTTTTTAGAGATGGACCAGACACCTGCTTCTCTTTAGTGATTCAGCTCTCCAGAAGGCTATATATGGGAGAATGCTAAATGGGACTAATCAAGGCTAAGCTAATGGGCAAACTTGCGGTGTTGCAAAAACCCATCACTGATCAGCAGACACACACACACACAGAACAGGCACAATGAGAATAAAGCATCCAAAAATATATAATAAACTTCTTCTTCTTATCAGTAGTAGTAGTAGTAGTAGTATGTAATTATAATAAGATTAAATAATAAGATTATAACATAATAATAAGATTATAAAATAATAAGAATAAGAATAAGTACAGTGTAAAGAAGTATAAATAATAATACAAAGTATTAGTATATAGCACCTTTCTCAAACTGAAGGAAGCTTCACAAAGTGAGGGGAAAACAGGGATAGAATAGATAGTATTTAAGTTGAGTTTAGAAGGATGATAGTGTGGGCCAGTCTCTTGAGTGACTGAGGTAAGGAATTCTAAAGTTTGGGGGCCATGAGACTGAAGCATCTGCTCCTTGCAGTGACCGGTTTGAACTTGTGGACCATAAAAAGACCAGAATTAGAGGAGTTAAGTGTTTGGGAAGGGCAGTATGGATGCAGGAGCTTGGCTAAGTAGGCTGGTGCTAGACTATGGATAGATTTCTAAGTTAATAGCAGGAGTTTAAACTGAATGTGAAGTGGAACTGGAATCCAGGGTAATAGAAACAGAATCAGGGCAGAAACAGAATATTAAATTGCGCAGTGAAACACATACACACACTTGTGTGGACACACACACACACACAGAAGTTGCTGGCTGGATGTACAGGTTGGGCAGGACCTTCAGCTTACTAACATGCACTATGTATCCCCACAAAATCATATTCCAAACTACAGTTTCCTAAGAACCAGAGGTTCAGAGAAAAACTGGCCATCTCACACCGAGACTAGGTAATATCTTTGCCCATATCACAACAACATCTGACTTACTTCTAAAGAAACTTCCGAACTTCTTATAGAAACTTCTGCTTTATGTGCCTCCCACTAGATCAACCAGTACAATTCTGTCATGGTTTTGCATACATATTGTATCATATTTCTTTCTGTCTCTCACTCTCTTCCATCTTCTCTCAGACTGCATTTGCTTCAGTGTCAACCCTTTCTTATTGCTTATTGTCTCCTCCCCATTGCCCATTCAATATTTCTGTCATTACCACCAGATCGCATACATCATATACTGCTGCTATACTTGGATTCTCACCTTCTCTGTCTCTCTCTCTCTCTCTCTCCCTCCACTGAGGAGCATCTCTAGGCAGCTTGCTGTGGCCTTCACTGTCACTGTGCCTTTTGAAGAGGCTTAAAAAACAGCCTTCACTGATATCTCCCAGATTTCTTTCTTCTCACGTCAAGAGCAGCATTCGGCACCAGCGGCTCGTCCCATATTATTTCAAAGTCTGAAGCAGCGCATTCTTAAGATGCAGAAGAAAGCAGCTTTGAATGACTATTTCTCTCAAAAACACATACATACATACACGCTATAATTATTTTTCAAACAAAAGCAAACATATTGACACCCAGGTAAGAGCCAGCATACCAAGCAGCAGACCTACCGCATGTAGAAACGGGTCTGGTGTGGTAGTTCATTGGACTGTCTGTCAAAATCTGACCAAGATTCTTTATGAGACTCATTCTTGATGTTTTGGGGTTGCAGACGGTGCTGATCATGAAAACTTCTCTTTTTTTAACTTAAATGGATCCTATGGGATATCTACAGTCTGCAGCACCATGGCAACATAAAGAAATGAAAAGAGATGAAAAGTTTTGATTAACTTTAGAAACTATGAGCTCTAAAAGTGGCATGATGGGGAAAAAAAAATCTCTGATCGATGACTACAAGGTTGGAACTTCCCTTCATGGTGTGTCCAAGGAATAAGATGTGTCTTAATTGGAAGACTTCTAATATCTTGTCCTTCTACTCCATCCTGTCAGTGCACCTCTGAATAAAGCATGTGTTCCAGTTGTGATGAGAAGGTGATAAGTAACCAAATGTTTTACATTTGCACTCCCATATGTCTGGCTCTTACTCCATCTGACTTATTACTCCATATTATGGCAACTTTATATGGCAGAGCTCAAAAAATGTGTACAGGCTGCTCAGATGGGCTTACACACACACACACACACACACACACAGAGATATGATTTTTGTATATAGGCATATAAGAATATTATGACCACCCTCAATTTGGATTGAACTTGGCCTGTGATGTCACACATTAGTCAGAGTTCAAAACAAGAGTCATGGGCAAAGGACATTATATGGATAATGTCCAAAAGGGCATGATAATATGATAGCTGATTCTGGTCATTCAGTGGTTTTTCATGATTTAAAACTGTTCTGCACTGTAGATTAATACTAACGTCATCCAAACTATGAAGAAATACATATGTAATCATTTAGCAAACAAACAAGTGTTAAACAAATCAGAATATGTTTTATATTTTAGATTATTCACAGTAGGCACCTCTTGCTCAGCTTTCTTGGCATTTTCTCAGTCAGCTTTATGAGGTAGTCACCTGGAATGGCTTTCAGTTAACAGCTGTGTCTTGTCAAGAGTCCATGACTTGCATTTCTTGCCTCTTAATGTGCTTGAGTTTACTACATAATTCCTTATGTGTGCCTTCATAGTCTGATGACTTCAGTATTAATTTACAAAGTAGGGAAAAAATGAAAAAAAAAAATTTGAATCAGAGGGGCATATATTTCTTATTATTTACACACTGATTGATTCTGGATTTGTTTATTAAGGCATTTTTCATTCCTTGCTGTCTGGATATGACCTGAAAACAATCTACCCTCCTGTGAGCTCCTACCAGCATCTGAACTCCCACAGCTAAATAACGATTTTAATACATATGGTCCCTAATGTGAATGACCAAGGTTTGACTCCTCTGTTCATCAATCAGATGTAATTGCTGCTTTGTAACAGTCCTACTGATTTGTTCATTACAGCAATTGTCATTCCATCTGTAATTAGATGGAATTTGTAAATTAGTTTTAGCAGAAACATAATCAGAGTTACACGCACCCCACGAGATTATACTGACAACTGTTAATATCCATGAAGCAACCTGGTAATAAAAAAGTCACATGGCAAAGCATCTGTAGTCAATTAAGTGCGCAACATTGTGACAGATCCATAGCACCTGCTGATCTTCCTGAACGAGGGAATTTGTTTCTCTTCTCAAAATATGGCATTGTAAAGTGGAACAGGGCAAACGATTGTTTGAATCAATGTGAAATATTGTTTTTGCCAATGAACAAAATGTTGCTTTGCAGCTATTAAATTACTTGACCTTTTTTTTTTTTTTAGGTTCAACTGATGAACCACTCTTTAGTGTTCTATTTTCTACAAAGTAAGACACACAGTCCTTATAAAGGAATACAACAAGCAGAAATCATCAACTTTTGACCTAAATTCGCTCAGCTCCTCCCCAGCTAGAGCGGGGGACGTACGAGGCCATGCAGGGAGACGGCTGTGTAATTACTGCCTCAGCCGAATCCTTCACTGCTCTGCTCCCTCCCCACCCATCATCAAAGCCCTTGACTCAATTAGACAGCATAAGCGGATCTCCTAAAGAGGGAAATATGTCCACGCGCCACCTTTGAAGTGCAAAATCAAGCAAAGCAGGTAACTCGCGCCAGTCGGATTTGACGGGCTTAGCAACAAGCATGCAATAGGGAGCACCTGCTTGCTCTATGCAAAGCAGGAACTGAATGCACCACAAATTGACTATTGACACCAAACGGCTATGAAAGAACAACTCAGTATAGATGCTGAAAAAGGTGTGGCTTTGGTTTTCAGTTATCATACTGAATGCATACTTCTGTGAAGGATTTCAGTCCTTTACTCTGCTTTTTTAGAGCATCTCAGGTAAGGAGGGTTCACAGTGTATATAATCCATATCAGCACAGTGCCGGTAGGAATAAACGAACTCACGTCTTGCTTTAACTTCAGCTCAATGTGGCAGCTGCATATCTAGATAAGTCATGATAATTATAGCAGGGATTGCCCAGGGACAATTTTAAGGCCTGTAGTCAGATGGGGTTTTCTTCACAGTAGTCCTATGGAGGCTGAAACTGTCTACTATCTACCAGACACAGGCCTTGAGTCATTGTTCCCATGTCTGTGTTCAGTGTCCTTTTCTTCACCAGGTAGCAACATCAACATTCTCTTTAGTCCTTTCATATACAGTATATATACTTACCCTTACAAGATGAGGGTTATTTCATTTGCAGCTTTCACTTTGATGCATAACTGCAATGTAATGTTGTAATAACAGCTAATCGACAGCCTTTAATTGAGATATTTTGTTAATATGGCTAATTGCTACCAGTCTTCCAAACATTTAAACTCATAAAGTCATAGATTCTAAAAGATCTCTGAAGGTGTTGTGTAGTATCTGGCATCAAGATGTTTCAGCACATCCCACAGATGCTCATTTCGATCGATATCTGAGGAATTTGGAGGCCATGTTCTTACTACTGCTCACTGGAAGCACCTCACCAGCCCTGACAGTTTGGAGATGTGCTGACCCAGTTGATCACTTGACCCTTGTGAAAATGGGCCAGGTCTGTACTTTCGTATATTTTTATCTAACATCCACATTGTGTACAAAAATTAAGTGTTCATAAAATTTAGAATAAAAGTTATTTTGTGCTTAGAATTAAATGTAAAAAATAAACTGTCATATGTTTTATATTCAATACACATGAAGTGACATATTCCAAACCTTTTTGTTTTGATGCTGATACTGTTTGAATAGTAATTTATTCAAAGTCAGAATGAAATGTTCTAATAATTGGCTTGGAAAAATCCATAAACTGCTTGTTTCAGGTTCTTCCACAAAATTTCTGTTGGATTAAGGTCAGGACTTGGCCTTTCCAAAACATAAAATTTATTCTTACGTCAATTGGTGGAAAAAAAGCACCGCACTCTGACTCCCACTGAAAAATGTGTCTCTTGTCATGTATGCTTCTCTCACAAGAATACAAAAATATATCTTGATTCCAACGACACATATTTGAAAAGTAGACCCTTTAAGGTTTCCTTGGTATTTTAGTTTTGTTTCTACAATAAAATCTTATAAAAAGTTTTATAAGCGCTTTTCCAGAACTTCGGGTTATATCCGGCCAGTGGGACCGCAGGCTCCAGAGGTTTAACCACTGTTTGGTGAAATGACTTTTGTGCTTAGGGTCATTGTCTCGCTCCATGACCCATGATCTCTTGAGGTTCTGCTCACAGACAGATGTTCTAACATTTTCCTTTAGAATTTGCTGGTATAATTCTGAATTAATTGTTCCATCAATGATGGCAAGGCAACCTGGTGCAAATGCAGCAAAACGGGCCAAAACCAGGATACCACCACCACGTTTCACAGATGAGATAAGGTTTTTATGCTGAAATGCAGTGTTTCCCATTCTTCCAACATAGCATTTATCATTTAAAGCATAAACATCTATTATGGTCTCACCTGTTCAAAAAAACCTTCTGGCTTATCCATGTGATCTGTTAGCAAACTGCAAATGGGCAGCAGAGTTTTTTTTTGTTTGTTTGTTTGTTTTTGAGAGCAAAAAAAAATATTTCTCCTTACAACCCTACCATGAACACCATTCTGTCCTTTACTTTAAGTATTACTATAATGCATGAATTCACACACGATATGGAATGCTCAATTTATATTAATGTGAGCAATGAATGATTCTTGAAGTCCAATTGAGTTCATTTTAGTATTTTGAACACCTGTGGATATTTCACACAGTGGGTTACACTGTACCTTTCATTTTCCTTTTCTGTACCAAAAGACTACAAAATAACCCAAAATACAGAAGTATGCACTGTGTGGGGCTCCTGTGGGGATATATATTCCTTGCTGTAGTAGCACACTTCTGTCCCATAAGAGATTCTACAGTGCAAGCTGAATGTGAGGAGTGTGTTCTCGGAGCCATTTCTCTCTCTGTGATCCTCACTGTCATTTCTGCACTGCTGCCACTGTCTCACTGCAGAACAAAAGAAGCAAGCTCTCCTGAGAGGCCGACTATTCAGTACCGCAGGGGTGTTGCTCTTTGTGCTCACTTGTTGAAAATCTCGTTGCATGTAATTGAACCCACATCTCTTAAAGGCTGAGAGAGAATGAGAAAGCCCTGAAGACGAGGTGAACGAACAGCCTTGTCAGGTTATTCGCTTGTGTGCTGTATTTGTGCAGTAGCTGAACTGAATTAGTGAAGGTCTTTGCAATTTCTTACTGAAGGCCTTTGTAATTTCAAACCACATGTTTGCATTTAGCCTTCATGTGTAAACACAAATAATCAATCTAGTGTATGAGAAGAGATGCTTAACTCCGTTAGCAATTATGGATATGAGTAAACTCGCATACACAATGTCCAAATGTTTGTGGACACCCCTTTTAATGAATACATTCAGCTACTTTAAGCTGCACCCATTACGGACACGTACAGATGCAACCACAGCTTATCTAGTTAATGTGAAGTACTGCCAATACAATAGGACCCTTCAGAGCAGAAAAACATGTAACATATAAAGCTCCCCAGCATTGAGCTGTGAAACTATGTTCTCTGGAATGATGGTGCTTCAACCGGTACTCTTGGGATGACGTGGGTGGTGATGAACAAAATCAAATCCACACAACAGTATACCAAATATCTACTAGACAGCCTTCCCTGGACATTACAGACAGTTAATCCAACAAAAGCAGGATTAACTTTTTTAACAACCCTAATTTCAGACAGAAACAATGAATGAGCAGCTGTCCCAACACGTTTACCCATATTATTTACATACATTCTCACATCTTTGTTGGGTATTTGCATGTTTTTCTGTATTATGGGTGCAACCAGACATGAATGCATTATTTGGAATGAACAAATAATGCATTCTAAGCAGCTACAGAACACACAGGAGGAGTTTTTTATTTATTTATTTATTTTATATCATATTCTTTTTGCTTATTGAGTAGGTCAACAACTTGCAACTTCCTTTTAAAACCCACTCCACACCACATAGACCTCAGATTCACTGTAAACTGGCTGAGTCTTTCCTGCATCTGTGGCTGTGTCCAAACAGATCAATGAAACTTTGTTTCCTAACAGCTTTCCTTGATTTTGTCTGATCTCTATCTCCTCAGTAAACATACTGACAGAGCTGACTAGCTTATGAATCAACATGGCAGACCAGACAAAGGAAAGGATGCTTATTTCTACTATTGAGATGTTTTCTGTATGTCATGGTTTTGCTTCAGTATGATCTAAACACTGACATTATTATTATTATTATTATTATTATTATTATTATTATTATTATTATTATTACTACTACTACTACAAGTCGGTGCCCACTTCTAGCAACAATATGGATAGTGTTTCTCTAAAACATCATGTCTTCTGTTTCAATCTTCAGGGTTCTTAAAAGCTTGCTCATGATTCCTCTGATTGTATCTATCCATCTTGATGCTGGTCCTCTGTTACCTTCAGCTGCTCCAGTATTATTGTCTTCTGAAATGAACAGATTCTTCACATAATGTGTCTAAAAGAGCAGATCTTCAATTTGGTCATCGAAACTTCTAATGACAGTTGAGCTTCGGTTAACTTATTTTCTTTGCTGTCCAAAGTTCTCCAACACCCAAGTTCAAAGTCATTAATTTTCTTTTTGTCTTTTTTATTGTCCAGCTTTCACATCTATAAAAACCCAGAGAAGACCACAATCTGGACAATTCTAGTCTGTGAAGAGACAAATCATTACAGATCTTCTTCAGTTCCTTCATCCTTATTCTGCTACGTACATGTCAGTCTAAGACTGATGGATCCATTTTTGTTAATGATTGATCCTAGTAGAGGATTGGTGCCCTGCCCTGTGCCCGGTGAGGGGTTAGGGGTCTAACCGCAACCCTGATCAGGATTAAGCAGATAAGATAATGGATGGATGGATGTTCCTAGCAGACTAAAGTTGTCCACCACTTTATTGTCTGTCCTGTTATCATGACTTTTGTTTTACTTGTACTGAGGTGAAGTCCCATCTTTTCACTCTGTTCTTTAATGTTCCTTCAGGCCTTCCTTACTTTCTGCTTTAAATGATGTATCAACCACATATCAAAGGTCACTGATGTTTCTTCCACTGATCTTGAATCCGCAGTCATCTTCCTCCAGTCCTGCTTCTCTCATGATAAAATACTGACATCAATGAACTCCAATATAAAATCATATTTCTTTACAAATTCAGCAGAGGCTACACAAAACAAACTTTTATTTACACATTTATTAACTGAAATTTGAGTTAAGTTAGCTGTTTACTTTTCAAAAAGCTCCCCTATCACTTCTCACTGCTTCTCTGTATAGCCCACACAGTCAGATAAAGCATTGGCAGTGGCATGACTAGGATCTAATGCCAGCCCCAGGGAAAGGGGGTTAGTGCCCATTGGAAAATGAATGCCCAGGGTGCACATAATGACTTCACTTTTACTTCCATTTGTGACTGGCTTTACAAAAAAAAAGTCCTGGGGCTTATTTAATGAGACACAATACTATAAGCATGCCCCTAGACTTTGGCACTAGGCATCATTTCAGCAGAGGTCTAGAAATAATAATAAATAATAATAATAATAATAATAATAATAATAATAATAATATTAATAATAATAACAATAAAATATGTGTTGCTTATGTTGTTAAAGCTATATTCAGTAAAAATCATATAAAAATAAATTAAAAGTGGATAATTGGTGCCCTGAAGGGTAAGATGCTGACACTATGACCAGAGGATCACGAGTTCGAATCCCAGTCATGCTGTTCGCCATTGATAGACAGGGCACAAGAAAGCAAGAATTGGTTGTGCTCTCATTGGGTGGGTAGATGGCACTCTCTCCACATCACTTTCACAATACAAAGCCCGCTGGCTCAGGCGTCTACTGATTGGTCCATTTGAGCTGGGGATCTTACGCTTTCCTTGCACGTTGGCTCCCCAGTGACGGTGTATCAACGGTAGTTGGAAAAGAGGCGGTGGCTCCATCACACATATCGGAGGAGGCTTGTTGTCTTCACCCTCCAAGAGTCAGGGGCATTGTATAGTGATGGGGAGAGCCTCTAGAAGAGAGGATGGCTTAATTGGTTACTACTACATTAAGAGGGGAAAAATTAGCAAAAATACTAGAAATTAAATAATAAAATAGCTGAAAATGGAGGTTATAGGACTTGATAACGAGTCCACGCCCACATAGATATCAGCTCTAGACACATGTATGGAAAGCTACTACTCCACCTAAACAAGCTCCAATGTCAACATTAGGAACTAAAAGCACATCACTGTATTCATTTTGTTTTTCTAATGAAAGTTGTTTTTTTGTTTAAAAAAAGCTAATACTTATAAATACTAATTAGAAGTAGCCACATATCAAACTATTCCTGTTCTCCAGTATCCTGCTGACATTTAATCCTCAGAACACACACACACACAGTCACAAACACACATTCTTAAAATAAGATGATGAGAGGCATTGCTTTGCACATCTCTGATGAATACACCCAACTTTGAGGACATTTTGTCCTGCTGTTTAGAAATTATCTGAAAACAAGCCACCCAGCTGTGAAAGCCTACCAGGATCTGAACTTCAAAGTTGGTAAATAAAGATTTTTCCTCCCACTTTTAATCAGGTAATTATTTTGCAAAGTAAAGATTTTGCTTATCCAGTTCCTGTCCAAATCCCTTTTCTTTCGCTACCTTAGTTTGTCCTGTATATGTGTAGGAGTCTACGTGATGCTTAGGATGTTTAAAAGTATAGAAATGTTCTTAAGCCCTAGTGACTCTGTCTTGACTGTAACCTGATGAATGTATTCCATTTCAGTCTAGCATACCTCTGTTCAAAAAATATACTCTAGTCTAGCAGGCAGTGTTAATTTTGACAGGTGGTTTTGATTTAGTTTTAGTCTTAGTCTTCTGACTAAAATGCATATTAGTTTTAGTCATATTTTAGTCATTTAGTCTTTTTAGAAATAAATGGTTGAAACTTCAAGTCTAGGACCATCCGAAAGTGTCGACCCACCGAACAAAAGTCTATTAAAG
>BRDA01083985.1:32760-44301 GCA_036984385.1 Crenuchus spilurus | reverse complement strand
TTTAAATAAATACCCCCCTTTTTTTGCTCATGTGCCTCGTTTACTGGCATTTATAGGGGCCCACTGTCATTGAGAGTGTACAGGGCCCCGAATTTACTGCTACGCCCCTGCTTAGAGGCATTGCTCTCAGTCAACTTTCAGAACCAACACAGTCACTGATGAGAGCTTGTGGCACGTAAACATGGAGCGCAGGCTAAAACGCAAATCTCCAGCGTCTGAAATTGAACCCACTCAGAAAATAGCGCTGGTGTTGTGCTGAATTCTGACTCCCCTCCAGAATCCGACTCCCCATCATGTGCACGTGCGTCACACAGCAGTATAGGCACAACACATCGCACTCGCTGTTTCTGTTGTTTTTGAATTTAAAAAACTATTTTTATTATAATTCCTTTCACAGAAATCTCACAAAGCACTAGTTGTGTTATATTTAACAAACGGAAGTCCTAAATAAATCCATATTATTAGAACATTGTTAAAACAAAATACGCAACCGAGATTCTGCTACAGCTCCTAACATCATTTCGTGTTATTGATCTAAATTGATCTTTTCAGCAGAAATACTGATATTGTACACTATCTTAAATGTTCTCTGACCCAGAGCTGAGTTATAAACAAATCAAGTGTGCTTACACAGTAAATGTCAGTGATAATTTAACTCTAATGGTGTTAACACTGGCAGATTTACTGTGTACAATGCTGGGTTACACACCATATATACCATCATATTGTAGTGACAACCTGAACAGAGAGACCTGTACTGCAAAAACAACAAGCTGAATAATCATAGTTCATATTTAGAGACAATGTTTAATCTTTGGTTGGTCAAATATCTTAGTCTATAGATTAAATGCTCAAATCAATAGTTTAATAAAAATCAGTGGAGATAATGGTGCATATTTTGGTATAATCAAATTAAAAATAAGCTGCTTCTTGCAGGTTTTTGACGTGGTTCTGGCTGACCAGTGGACTACTGTTCAAATAGTTTCAGGCCATTTGGCCAAGAATATATCCTTGGCTCGAATTTAACAGTGGTAAAATGAGCTGCTCGATTTGTAATGCTACAACACATCAACTTTAAGTCACCACTTGGCTAGTGTTTCTCATACAGCAGCACTGAAAAGAAAGCGCAAGGCTGATTCAGCTAAAAATGCATATATAGTTCAGCTAATATCTTAAGTTGAAGCACAGCAACAAAACTCTCAAAAGAACAAGGTAAGACCTGTAGTTAAGCTCACCAGTAGTATCCCCCCAAAATTTTAATATCCCCCTTATGTGACACATTTAAGGGGGGAATCCCCCCCCATTTTGAAAAATGAATTTGAGGCCCTGAAAAGTATGTGGTTATATAAATATGGACACCCTAATGGACACCAAACTAATACTTTGTTGAAGTGCCCTAAGAATTTTTGGGTTGGACTCGGGTTGGATCAATATGGCATGTTGACTTGGCAATCTTTGCAAAAGCTCTGACCGGTTATGAGGGCATCCCCTGTGTACATCCCTCTTAAGGTCAACCCACAGATTTTCAACTGGATTCAGGTCTGGGCTCAAAAATAAACTTCCAAAAAACTTCGAAAACTTGTTCCGTTGAAGCCATTCTTCTGTCAGTGGTGGAGGTTTGCTTTGAGTAGTTTGTCTTTTTATCAAAGGCCTGAAGGTTTTGTGCAAAAATTGACTGATATTTGGAACTGTTCATAATTCCCTCCACCTTGACTAAAATCCAGTTCCAGCTGAAGAAATGGCCCCAAAGCATAATGCTACCTCCACTATGATTCACTGTGGGCCTGGTGTTCTTTTCATGATACACAGTGTTAACTTTGTGCCAAAAACATACCTTTTGGAATTTTGGCCAAATTGTTCAACCTTGGACTCCTCAGACCATATGATTTTGGCAAAACTTGTTTATCTTTGTGTGAAACTGCTTCTGTCTTGCCACCTGACCCCACAGCTCAGACATGTGAACAATATAAGAGATGGTTGTCACATTGCCAGTAATTGCCAGAAATTCCTGCAGCTCCTGTAATATTACTTAAGTCTTTTTACCTCCTGAACAAATTTTTTTTGTCTTTTCATCAGTTTTGGAGAAAAGTTCAGTTCTTGGTAATGTCACTGTTCTGCCAAATTGTATCCATTTCTTGACAACCTTCACTGTGTTCCATGGCATATCTGTGTTTCTTTGGAATGTCTTGTCCTACTGAGGGTGACAATACTGAAATATCTTTGATGCTTTATAAGCTCTTTGTGGCTTTTGCTGAAAGTTAATTAAATATGAAAATCTACTAGAACAGCTGAACTTTATTTGAGGTTAATCAGAATGACTTTAAATGATGGCAGCTGTGTATTAACAACTATTTAACATGAGTTTGAATGTGATTACTTATTTGTAAAAACAACCACACCCCTAATTACAAGAGATTGTTCATGTTATTAGCGATGCACCAAATATTTGGCTACTGAAATTGTTTGGCCAAAAATTTTTTTTCTTGTTGTTGTTGCCATTTTCAGCCAAACAATAAGTGATCAGACTAAATCATTTATACCGAACAATACAATTTGACATAATGTGGCTTCCCAAAACATCACTGAATGTGGAAACTTCACACTAGACCTTGGATTGTGCGTCTCCACTGTTCCTCCAGACTCTGGGACCTCCATTTCCAAATGAAAATTTACTTTCAGTGATGGCTTGGGGAGCCATGTCATCAGCTGGAGTTGGTCCTCTGTGATATATCAAGACCAAAGTCAGTGCAGTCATCTACCAGGACATTTTAGAGAACTTCATGTTTCTCTCTGCTGACAAGCTTAATGTAGATGCAGATTTCATTTATCCAGCAGGACTTGGCACCTGCCCACACTGCCAAAAGTATCAACACCTGGTTTAATAACCACAGTATCACAGTGCTTGACTGACCAGCAAACTCACCTGACCTAAACCTCACGGAGCATCTATGAGCTCTTGTCAAGAGGAAGATGAGAGACACCAGACCCAACAATGCAGACAAGCTGCTGTCAAAGCAACCTGGACTTCCATACCACCTCAACAGTGCCACAGGCTGATCACCTCCATGCCACACAGCACTGATGCAGTAATGAATGCAAAAGGAGCCCCGACCAAGTACTGAGTGTATATACTGTACATACTTTTCAGTTGAACAACATGTATGTTAAAATATTTTTTTTAGGTTTTCATTGACTGTAGGCCATAATCATTAACATTACAAGAAATAAACACTTGAAATAAACAGAAATAGAAATGTGTGTAATGAATCTGTATGAGTTTCACTTTTTGAATTTAATTACTGAAATAAATTAACTTTTTGATGATATGCAATTTTTTTGAGATGCATGTCTTGGCTGATCAACTACATCTGGGGTTAGTGGCAAAATGTCTATTTATGATTTGTGGGTGAACCACTTATTTAATATTGTGGTGACTTTGTCACTGTTAGTTTAGTCCACACCCCTAAGTGAGCATTAGTTTTACAAACATGGAGTGCAACTTAGACACATCATCAGTGTTGTATCCTGGGTTCATTGGGTGTTTCGGGTGACACAACAGACATTCTCGCCCAGGTCACCCAGCCAGGGTTGATCAGGCCCCGGCTTGTGTCTAAGTAGCTTGTGTAGTCCACAGATCCCCCCCCCCCCGCTTGATCCACAGCCATCTTGACGCCTTTTCTGCTGTGTTTGTGATTGCTTTGATGGTTTTCCTGATCTGCAGTCCCTTCACTCCCAACATCTTTAGTGTCCTGATTAGAGACTGGCTGGCGAACCCTCTGCACCCAACCTCGATGGGATTACATCGGGTTCTCCATCCCCTGCTTCGGCATTCGCCTGCCAGCTCCTCATACTTGTCCCTCTTCCTCTCGAAGGCCTCCTCCATCCGATCTTCCCAGGGAACAGTCAGCTCCAGAAGGACCACCTTCCTCGTTGCTTCTGACACTAGGACTATGTCTGACCTGAGTGTGCTCACCGCTATGTTTTCTGGGAATTTGAGCAGTCTCCCTAGGTCAACCATCATCTGCCAGTCCCGAGCAGTTGCCAGCAGCCCCTCTGCTTGACTCCGGTGCTGCTGTGGTTTCTCCCCAACCCTAACAAAGTCGATGGCCTGCCTTGTTGGTTGCTGGAGTTTGCTGGTGGAGATCCCTGTGCTGATGACCTCAGCGATGACCCACAACACTTGGTCATGGCGCCATCGGTAACGCCTGTTTCCAAGTGCCCGTGGACACCAGCTTAGGATGTGCTCCTGCGATCCATCTTTCTGGCAACGAGGGCACAGTGGAGTTTTGGCCAAGCCCCAGCGGAAGAGATTGGATGGACTTGGGAGTACGTCGTTCACCGACTGGATGAGGAACTTGATCTTGTGTAGCTCTGATCTCCATAGCTCTGACCATGAGATCTTCCGGACTTCTTCCTCTTCCCATCGGGTCCATGCACCCTGCTGCTGCATCCCTACTGTCCTTCTGCATCGGGCTTCCTCCACCCCTGCTTGGGTGTACCTCTTCCAGGATCAGCTGTCGCCTTTCTTTTCCTTGGGACTTGTCATAGTGGGGTCTTGGGTTGCTCCCGAGGCCTGCACGACTGATGCCACTGTTCCCACCAGCATGCTATGTTGCAACCATGCTTCAACCTGGTTGACTGCCTCTTGGGCCGTCCACTTTCTGCCAGTTCTCAATTCTATGCCTGCCGAGGAGACTTTGTTGTCACTAGAGTCTCTGTACAAAAGCACTTCTCTTGCTCAGGTAATCATAAACTCCTCCATCAGGCTACTGAGGGGCAGTTTTAGCTTGTTGTTCTTCCCATACAAGGCAATGCTGCTAAGGCTTCGTAGTAGGCCTAACCACTTGCGGAGGAAACAGCTGACCTTTCTCTCGAAGTGCTCGATGGTGGTCATTGGCACTTTGTAGACCATCAGTGGCCAGAGGAGTCGTGGCAAGATGCCGTGTTGATAAATCCAGGCTTTGTACTTGCCTGGAAGGCCCGACTTATCCACCACTGACAGCCAGGTTCCCAACTCCTCGGTAGTTGCTTGGAGTGCTGTGGTGTCCTTCAAGGTGCAGTCGTAGACCTTGCCCAAGCTCTTAAATGGCTTCTCCCTCACAGATGGGATCCAGACGCCTCCTATCGAGAAGTGAAACTGGTCTGTGACGTTCCCCCTCCTCACAACCAGCGACCTCGACTTGGCTGGCTTGAAGTCCATCCATGCTCAGCTGATGAGTCGCTCAAGGCCTTGCAGGATCCATCTACAGCCTGGGACTGATGTTGTAGTCACTGTCAGATCATCCATAAATGCTCTGATGGGGGGCTGCCGAATACCATAGTTGGTGATTGGGCCTCTGCACTCCACCTCAGCTGCCTTCACCATATTCATGGCCAAGGCAAACAATATCACTGAAATGGTGCATCCAGTAATAATGCACTTCTCAAGCTGATGATATGTATATGTTACTGCTCCAGAGGTGACTCTCAGACTGAAGCAGCTGTAATAGTCCAGTATGAGGTCCCTGATTTTGCCTGGGACATGTTGCCGTTCTAGCGAGGTTTCCACTAACTTTTGTGGAATGGACTCGTTGGCATCGGCAAGGTCGAGCCAGAGGACTACCAGGTCTCCTTTACCTTCACGTGCCTCCCGGATCAACTGGGCACAACTCCTGTATGCTCGATGCATCCTGGAAGCTTTGGGACTCCGCCTTTCTGGACCGATGTGTCGATGTAGGTGTTGCGCTGGGCAACGATACTAAAAAATATCTTGCTCTCGACACTGAGAAGCGAGATGACCCTGAACTGCTCGATGGTACTTGAGCTCTCCTTCTTTGGGAACCAGACATCCTCTGCATATCTCCACTGTTGTGCCACCTTCTCCCTTCTCCAGGTGACCTTTAGGGTTGTCCAGTCGCTTCAAGAGCCTGGGGCATCTCTTGTAGACAACATATGTCACTCCACTTGGACTTGGGGCTGAACTGGTTCTAGCAGCTTTGACAACCGCCTCAACTTCCTTGAAAGTTGGCTCCTTGATGTTAAATGCCACAGTGGGTTCTGGCGGGGTTATCAAGGTCCTGCATGGCCCAAGATATTCCTCTTTTGCACTATCCCTGTAGGTGGCACTGATGTAATTGTTAACCTCGTCTTCAGTGCAGGCAAAGTGGCCACTTTTTTTCTGCCCGAGAATCTTTTTGATGAAGCCAAAGGGATTTGAGATAAATGCTTTCCAGGGCCATGCTGGTTTTTGCAAACTTTGCCACATGAACAGACTGCATTCATTGTCATTTTTCCGTTAGCGTGGTTCATTGCCTGATTGTCCGTCCTGTTAGGGTGCTCATCCCCCCCCCCCCTCTCGGGCACCCCTGGGGGTATTGTCTAGTAGGGTTCTCTGTAGCTTGTTTGTGGGTGCCCCCTCTCAGGAGCTGCAGATTGGGTTGCTGACCCTCACTGCCCCAGTTTCTGTCTTTTCAGTTGTCAACTGACTCTCCAGCAGTCACCTGACTCTCCAGCAGTCACTATACTATTCATGGTTGTCAAGGCGCCCTGTTCCCAGTGGTCACTGGCTTAACCAGATCAGCTAGATTATTAATTAAATATGCTATCCATCAGCATTCATCGAACCCCCTGTTAAGCATAAAGCTGTTTTAAGAAAGGCCTCGGGGAGAGTGTCTAACTATGTGACTGTTCATTTAAATGTTTTCTGTTGAGTCCCCGTGGAGGTTTCCATGGCAATCTAATGGCCATTTCATCTGTAAAAAGCCACCTGACTGCCTGAGAGAACACAGCGTCCACTGAGCAGTGTGCTCGTGTCCTCTGCAGCATATACGGCATAATATGAAATAGGCCTGCAAACTGAAAAATACTTGAGGAAGAAACTTTATTCATAACTTTATTCATAATAAGAGCCTGCATTGTCCTATAGGTGTACATTTAATGATATCAGTACATTATATCACTGTCTAGGAATCCTCTATATCCCAGCAATAAGCAGAATTTACCAATACATTATGGCCAATGTTACATGTTAACATACATGCCTTAAATAGCATTTCAGTGTTTTGGACACATTATCGAGTGAACAATATCAAGTAGGTTGGCACTGGTTTTATACAGTGAAACTGAGAAGACTGATCACATCCAGATTTAAATGACTGACATTGTATTGATTGGCGTCTGCAATAAATCCTTGTAGCTGCCAAGAGACCCCCCTAGAATGTCAATGCATGTCCTCAAACTCACTATCTTGAGAAATAGCAGAGGCAACGAGTTACAGAGGCAGGGAATAAGAGCATTAGTTGTTTTATCTCAATAGATGTATTGGGTGACAATTCTCTACTGTACGGGATGGAAGCAGGCCTGGATCCAAAAATGTGAGATTTATTGTTCAAAAACTCTAACAACTCACACAAAACAAAACACTAAGAAGGAAAAGCTTAGCTTGACTGAGAAGCACAACTCTGGCTGAACTGAAGACACACCAGAATTACACTGAATAACACAGAGATTCAGAATGAGGGATGAGACACTGGGGAAGCTTTATACAACATATGATTAGACACAAACAAGAGGGCAGAGCTGTGGAACAGAACAGGTGAATCATGACATGACAAGACTGGAGGTGTGGACATGACATAGACAAGAAGTGACAACAATGGCAGAGATAAACAGGCAGGGGGCGTGGCCAGAGATGGCAGTGGCAGGAGGGTCACATCTACATTTGTACTTATAATAATGATAATAGTAATAAAAAGAACAATATTAAGAAGAAGGTAATAATAAAGTGCTGCTGTCGATCCTGACTCCAGACATGGTAATCTTTCTCCAGAATATCATGTCTTTAATGGCTTCTTCAGAATTTTGACTGCAGCATCCTTTAGTCCTAATAATTGGTCCAAGAAGGCAAAAAAACTGCCCTTCAGTTTTTCATTCTCATCTTCAGTGGTAAAGATATTGTTCTTTCGTGTTCTTTTAACCTTTGTTTTTTTCATGTTAAGCTGAAATTCAATTCACCACTTTCTTTCATTTTATATACAAGTGCCTGTAGGCCATCTTGGTTTTATACTATATGTGTTGTCTTCCTCCAGACATGCTTCTCTTGATGGATGGATGGATAAATGGAGAGATAGGTGGATAAATTCAACTTTGTCATTGCTTATTAGCTGAAATGGTTGTTGGTGCTAGAAGGGCTGGTTTGAGAATTTCAGAAACTGCAGATCTACTGAGATTTTCATCTCTAGATTTTCACAGAGAATTCTCAGATAAAAAAGATTTTTTATTATTATCCAGTGAGCGACAGTTCTCTGTTTGAAAATGCTTTGTTGATTCTGAAGGTCAGAGGAGGATGGCCAGACTGGTTTGAGCTGATAACCACTTGTTACAACAGAAGCATGCAGATGAGCATCTCTGAAGAACTACGGTAGATTACAGTGACCAGGTCATTATATGTTCAGCATACAGGTTGTATTATAATTTATTTGGTTTACAGGTTGTAATTTAAAAATATTAATATCTTTCTTTATTTCCCAACTGCTGATAATTTTCAACATTTCAAAATTTGAGATATTCAATTAGAAGCCAGATATGATTTGGCAGAATGAAACCATATGTCTGGGTACTAAAATTTGTCATTCCATTCCCCCATTAAAGAAAACTGTTGGCGGTAGCTGATTTCCTAATAAGCTGCAGTATCATTTCATCATGGTTTCAAAGGGAACAGAACATGGATCAGGTAGGCTAATTAATGTGCTGGCTGTTTTAGGCTCTCCAACAGAATATCAAAGCAGTAGCTTGTAGTGTGTAATCTCATTAGTATATGCAAATGTGATTCTTTAAAGTCATATCAACTGTTTAAGGCCCACATGGTGCACGGGTGGGGATGATAGTGAAAATCAGATATGAAGGTACCAGTTATATATGGCTGAACGAACCCTAACCAGTCTGGTATATAGTGGTGGTTACTCTTCAGACATTACTAGCTACAAACTGCTTTTTGTAGCCCTTGTGTTTGAGGATCTGGGTATATATTTAGCAGTGATATATTCAGACCTGTTCTTTTTCCATGACCTCTGTTAATGTCCAGCAGCATGTCATGACTTGGTCAGTCTGCTGTGTAAACAGTAATGGCTGAACCCCTTCTCACTTAAGCCTCATAGCACAAGTCTGAAACATTGTGTGTTACTCTGTGGGACAGTTTGTCCTTAGTACTGTGTGTGTGTGTGTGTGTGTGTGTGTATCACTGTCACACTTCTTCCTGCATCACAAGTGAATTGTGCTCATGGACAGCTGTCCCTGCAATGGCAGACAAAGCTTCTTGCTAGACAGCCAGTGACTCTCAAACCCTTCCATAAACACAGGCCTAAGCTGGATCAGAAATGTTGTCAAAGTCAGCTAGACATCTCCATAATCAGTGAATTTCTTGTGTGGTTCTCCTTGTGATGGTTTTTTCTAGATGGTTTGTGAAAAATAAATGTAAACTAGTGTGAGTGGGGATGAGTGTAGAAGTTTTAAAAGTGGACTCATGCTCATTATGTTGTGTGCCGATGCCTTTCTGTTGCCCTGTGTCTTGTCTCTCACTGAGTTTGGCCTGATCTTGGCTGAACCCAGACAACAGATGAAGAATAGTTGAACACTTAGTAAATTAGGTTTGGGCTTTGCAACTAATGTTAACTCACCATCATCATTGAGCTGCCATCATTGTTAAATAAAGTACAAAGCAGGTTGTGGACCTTTTGTTTGCACTAAACCAGAAGGAATGACATGATGTCGAGCTCTTTGTCACTGTGATAGTGTTATATAATAGTGATACTGATGCTGCTTATTGTGACTTTTGCAGCTTCTACAACCATCACAGATTAGCCTTTCAAAATTATCTTCCAGTTGCCTCTAGCATCTGGATCAGTTTTTATAATATGACTGAAGACTGACGGCTCACTTGTTAATATTAAGTATCTTTCAAGAGGTAGTACATAACAAGCAGTCTAGCTAAACACATTTCATATTGCACCAGTAGGCCTTTTTTCCTAGCTAACCATCCTTAGATAGATAAAAAAAAAAACATATTAACATCTGTGGTATTCCTAAACTTTCATAAGCCTTTATCAGTTTGGCTTTCCAGTAGGCATGGAAGTTATACCAGTATAAAAGTGAAACCAATATGACATTGGTATGATATAGCCATATTTTGCATACCATGATAAGCCAAAAAACAAGTGAACTTCAAGCAGCCCATCCTTTTCACTCTTTAGTTGCACATAGATATAGTGGTGCTTGCGTTTGTGAACCCTTTAGAATTTTCTATATTTCTGCATAAATATGACCAAAAGCATCATCAGATGTTCACACAAGCACTAAAAGTAGATAAAGAGAACCCAGTAAAACAAATGAGACAAAACTATACTTGGTCATTTATTTATTGATGAAAATGATCCAATATAACATATTTGTGAGTATCAAAAGTGTGTGAACCTTTGCTTTCAGTATCTGGTGTGAGTAGATACTGAATATATTTTTGTCTCATTTGTTTAACTGGGTTCTCTTTATCTACTTTTAGGACTTGTGTGAAAATCTGATGATGTTTTAGGTCATATTTATACAGAAATATAGAAAATTCTAAAGGGTTCACAAACTTTCAAGCACCACTGTAGTCTTGGCTTGGGCACCTACTAAATAGTCATTTGCCCATAGTAAGTAGTAGTGTCTTTCTCTTGCTTGCTCTCTTAAGCACCTAGTTTTTGGACCAGAAGCCTGTCCAACCTTTAGGCTATGCTTGGTGTCCTGAGGGAATGTGTCACATTGCATACCATGCAGCAGAATCTGTACTAAATGTTGGTTTGTACAGTCAATTATTATGCAGGGCAGCATATCGGACAATTGTAGTGTTACTTAAGAGTTGTCACTGTGACAGTTGTGAGTGGGTGGCCTGGGTTGGTTGAGCCTTGAGCTAAATGTGCAATCAGGGTTTGCAAGGAAACATAATACAGTATATTACACATTTCTTTGTGTTCCATGAACTTAATTAGCACTTCTCTGAGTAAAACACTAAATGACTGCATGACGTTCTGATTGTCAATTGCTTTTTTAACTTTTTTTTTTTTAATAGAAAATTATGAAGAAAAATTTTCTGACTGCTTGCTGCCATGTGAGGTACCCTCCCTCAAGGATGCAGTTTCCTACCCTTGTCAGTGCGAGTCTACTGAAGTACAAAGAAAAACAAAGACCATTTATGAGACCAATTTACAAACACCAAAATCTATGATGTTTCAATTTGAGAAGTGAGGTGTCATTGACGAGACTGGGGTCGGAGTTTTCGAGGTGTTCTTGGTGAGTGTCTGTGTAGTGACATACTCTTGATACTCAAGAGTTTCAAGGAGACAACTTGTACTTTAGGTTTGGTCTATCTGACTGTATACTTAGGTCCTTAAAATTATCTCGACGGAGAAACAGTGGTAGTCTGTCCTTTCTAAAACCCAACTTTCCCATGGAGTGTACCGTCGTTCGTCAGTCTTTTAAAAAGAAGTATTAAAAGATAATTTTTTTTTTTTCAATTTTTTCGTTAACTGT